>APFE030541932.1:251841-318968 GCA_000404065.3 Pinus taeda | reverse complement strand
TTTAAGACTGTTATGATCTGTGCGGATTTGGAAATGTCGCCCCAATAAATAAGGTCGCCACGTGTCGACTGCATGTAAGATGGCCCTGATTCTTCCCACTGAGTTGTTGGCTTGTGAAGGCCAACGGTCGCCCTTCCTGCATTAAAACCACGCCAATAATTGTCCACGAAGCATCACATTCAATGAAAAAATATTTGGTGAAGTCAGGTAGTGCTAAAACTGGAGTGGAACACATGGCATTTTTTAGAGCTGTAAAAGCATGTTGTGCTTACTCGTTCGAGACGAATGAATTTTTCCTTAGGAGTTGGGTGAGGGGCTTCGCTATGCAACCATAGTTGTGGAAACATTTACGATAATAGCCTGTGAGACCCAAAAATCCTCGCAAGCTCTTCAAGGTCTTAGGTTGAGGCCATTCCTGCATTGCTTGGATCTTTTTGGGGTCCAACTTGACACCCTCACGCGCCACAATGTGGCCCAAATACTCTACCTCTGCCCTGCCAAATGAACACTTGGGCATCTTGACAAATAATTTATGCTTGCGAAGGAGTTGCAAGAGTAGATCTACATGCTGAAGATGTGCGGCCCAAGTGCAACTATAGATGAGGATGTCATCGAGGAAGACAAGGACAAATTTCCTGAGATATGGCTTGAGAATGTGGTTCATAAGGCTCTGAAAAGTAGAGGGGGCATTACAAAGACCAAATGGCATGACCATAAATTCATAGTGGCCTTCATGAGTTCTGAAAGCGATCTTGGAGATGTCGACTTCCTTCATGCGAATCTGGTGGTAGCCTGAGCGAAGATCCAGCTTCGTGCAAAATTGAGCCCCATTGCGTTCATCCAGCAAATCATCAATCACGGGGATGGGAAATTTATCTTTGACAGTCAACTTATTGAGGGCCCTGAAGTTAGGACACATCCGCCACTCCCCATCTTTTTTTAGCACCATGACCACTGGGGATGACTAAGGACTGATGCTGGGACGAATGACCCCTGCTTCCAAAAGTTCCTTATGTTTTTTCTATTTCATTCTTTTGGTGTGGAATGGATATCTGTATGGCGCACATTTTGGGGTTCGGCCCTAGAAACAAGGTGATGGCTATGATCTATGTTCCCCTCGGCGAGGGGGTTGAAAGCCCTTGAGGCTTTCAAAGACCGCCAGCTGTGTTATTTAAAATCTGTTGCATCTCAGGATGAAGTGGCGGCTGCTTGGTTTCGACTCCCTGGATGGCATTAAATTGAGCTACCACTCCATGATTGCCCTTTTTTAACTTTTTTTCCATCCTATGCAAGCTTATGATAGAGGGGGCTACCGCGTGGAGTCCTCGGAGGGTATGTGTGTGGTTGTTCTGCTTAAAACTCATATACAAGAAGCAAAGGGCCACTTGTAGGTGTGATGAAGCTTGTAGATCGGACCAAGAAAGATACCCGCCCTGTGAAAGCACCTGCTCCCAAAGTTCTTGTCGAGAAGAGTAGTTGTGGTGGTCAATCCAGGAATACCCCTCTTGCAAACCATCCAGAAAAGGAGAATGCATCTCCCACTGTAACGAAGGATACTCGAGATGGTAAACTCCCACATAAGAATGGAAAAAAAGGTATGTTTACTCTACCCTATCCTGTTCATAATATTGATTACAATATTGTGGATGACCTTAAGAAATCTAGGGCTAATATCACATACCTTGATTTGCTGAAATTAACGCAGCAAAGAGATTTTCTCTTGAAATCTATGAATGAGAGAAATTCAAAAACTCCCACCATCCCAAGCAGCCAAACCAAGAAGTCAATGTCCAAACCTGCCAACACCTCCGTTGCAGCCCAAATGCCATCAACGATGGAAGCCACTCTATCCAAAATGAATCGAAAACCCCAAGATGTCAGTGTAGCCATGATAGGGAGAAAGTCAAAATCCATGGCCCCACCTTTCCTTATCACATTTGAAATCCTCAAAATGAATGTGCAAAATTTCCTGTAGATTTCGGTGCCTCATCCACTATGATGCCTTATGCTGTTGCTAAAAAACTACGTGCAATACCTGAGAAAACTGGGACCCGAATTATGCAATTAGACATGACAAATGTGAAAGTAATTGGAGAATTGAAATATGTGTTGATTCGAATGGCTGCGAAACCACAGTACACACAAGTTATTGATATAGTGGTAATCGATATACCCGAGGCCTATGGAATGCTGCTTAGTAGGGATTGGTCAGCAAAACTGAATGGATATTTCTCAACTAATTGGTCCCACCTCTTGCTGCCTCAGAAGGGAAAAGGTGATATGTTGAGAGTTGATCGTGAAAGATACATGAAGTATGTGGTAATGGAACTAAAAGGTCCCAATGAACCTGTAATGTTTACCAACTCCATCCTTGGGAACTATAGTTTCAATGTTTATGCTACAGAAACCTGTTTTGGAGAATTTCATGCAGAAACAATTGAAGAAACTTTGACATACACACAGTTGGAAATTCCCTCCCATAATCCAATTAATAAACTATCCTGTACTATAGTAGATGATAGGACTAATTTGATAGGTAGTAGTTCAATTGATGTAACATTAGATGCTATATTCTGGACACTCTATTTTGATGGCTCCAACTGCCTTGAAGGTGCAGGTGCTGGAAGTGTTCTCATTAACCCACAAGGGAACCAACATTTGATGGCCAGCCGGTTGGATTTTGCATGCACCAACAACACAACAGAATATGAAGGCCTGCTGCAAGGCCTAAAGAAAGCCATTGATATGAATGTAAAAAATCTTAAAGTTTTTGGTGACTCACAGATAATCGTAGATCAGGTAAGGAAGATGATACATTGCAGTTCACCACTCCTGGTAAGGTACCAGCATGAGGTATGGGACTTAATTGATAGTTTTGATTCTTTAAAATCACATACATACCTCGTGGGCGAAAGAAAGATGTTGATCTAAGGGCTAATATGGTTGCTAAACTTTTTCCTGATTTTAGATTGAAGACAAATAAATGTTTTGTTAAATTGATTTTCAGACCATCCATCCCTGATAACATCTCGAATTGGCAGGTGTTCGAAGATGATGAGCAAATCCTTGAGTTTTTGCACTGCGAGAAGACATTCAAGGTGCAATCATTGATGAAAAGGAGCACGATAAGCGTATGAATGAGAGGGAAGATGAGGAAAAGGATCAACCCAATGTGATTCCAAAATCAGTTGTTAAGATGGAGCACTTGTATGACTTGCATGATAAATTCAAGAAACTGACTAATTGCAAAGCTCGTCCATGAAGTATGAAACGGTCAACATTGGGACCAAAGAAGACCCAAAAAATGTCAATCTGGGCCTTGGGTGCTCTCCATAAGAAAAGGCTGCATTCATCAAGCTATTTAAAAACTATAAGGACGACTTTGCGTGGACATATGAAGACTTAAATACCTTTGGTAACAATGTTATGCAACATGTGATCCCTTTGGAAAAGGAGGCCAAGCCCTACCAACAAAAGCTACGTAAGATGCATCCAAGCCTAGAACCATTGGTGAAGAAAGAATTGAACAAGACGTTGGATGCTAAAATCATCTTCCTAGTTAGACACACCCACTGGGTAGCAAATCTTGTGCCAGTGAGAAAGGAAAATGGAGACATCACGCTGTGTATTGATTTCAAGAACCTGAACAAAGCATCTCAAAAGGATAACTATCCTGTCCCTTCTATGGAACACATCCTTCAATGCGTTTCTGGGTTTGAAACGTTGTCCCTGTTAGATGGGTTTTTAGGATATAATCAAGTACTAGTATCTCATGGGGATCAGCTTAAGACAACCTTCAACACCAAATGAGGCACCTATGCATATATAAAACACCTTTTGGGCTCATTAACACGGGTGCCACATTCCAAAGAGCTATGGACATAGCTTTCCGAGGGTTGATGAGTAGATCAATAGTAGTATTCATATCACAGAAGGGATCATATTTATCACCTGAGACAGATTTTCGAAAGATGCCAAAGGTATGGAATTTCATTGAATCACAAGAAGAGAATCTTTGCAGTCACAGAGGGGAAACTGATGGGTCATATCCTCTCTAAAGAAGGGATTGTTATTGATCTTGAAAGAATAGAGACCATCATGAGAATACAACCCCCTGCCAATAAAAAATCCACGCAATCTTTCTTCAGGAGGATTAATTTCGTTAGGAAATTTATCTCAGGCTTCGCAAAAATAATACGCCCCTTGCATACATTGTGTATAAATGGAGCGATGAAGCCAAGGAAGTGTTTTGGCAAATCAAGGAAGCCATTGCTGAAGCTCCTACATTGGTCAGCCCTGATTTCAGCATGGAGTTCTTCTTGTACACTTTTGCCTCTGATGTTTCATATGCTGCAATACTCACTCAGAGAAACAACAAAGGCAACAAAGTCCCCATTTCCTACATGAGTTCAAATCTCCAAGGAGCAACACTGAAATACCCAGACATGGAGAAACAGGCTATGCATTTTTCAAGGTCGTAAAACATTTCCGCCCTTATTTACTAAAGGCCAAGACCAAAGTCATCGTTCCCCATCCTGTTGTAAGATCCCTCTTCGTGTAGAAAGAAATGGGTGAACGAAGAGGGAACTGGATAACTGCCCTTCAAGAGTTCGACTTGGAGATAAAGTCGACATAGGTAGTTCGAGGGCAGGGACTTTGCAAACTAACTGCAGAAGCCTTGGCGGACAGAAAAGGGGCATCCGAAGAATCAGGAACAATGGGCATGTAGTATGCACAAATGGAACTCAAAGAGGAGCCCTTATGGAGTAATGATGCGCTGATGTATGAGTGAGAAGCATCAGAAACCTTTTTGGACCCTGAGTTGTGGTACCACGACATATGCTTCTATCTAGTGCATGGATCGTGTCCTGAACACATGGGTGCATCACAGAGGAGAGCACGCAGATTGAAATCCTATCTGTATCATTTGGCCAACAATGTCTTATACACAAAAAATCATTATGGAATCTGGTTGAGGTGTTTATAGAAGGATGATGCCAACCATGTATTGAAAGAAATGCATGATGGCCCAACAGGTGGTCACTATGGCGAAGGGACCACTGCTCACAAAATATTAAGGGCCGGATATTATTAGCCCACAGTGTTCAGAGACTCGCATGCCTACGCTCGCAAGTGCAAGGTGTGTCAAACTGCCGCAGGACGAGAAAGAAAGCCTGCTGTTCCCCTCAGGTCTGTTATGATTTATTGACTGTTCCAGCAACGGGGCCTAGACGTCATAGGCAAGATCAATCGAAACTCTTCACAACAACATAAGTATATACTCACAACGATTGATTACTTCACCAGATGGACCGAAGCCATCCCACTCTGGAAGGTGAATGAAGATGAGGTAATATCATTCATTAAGAAATTCATTATCCACAGGTATGGCATCCCTGACGCTCTCATTTTTTATAGCGCTTCTTACTTTTCATCTTTGAGACTGACTGAGTGTGCTATTGATAAATCAATCCACATAAATTATGCAGCAAACTATTACCCCCAGGGAAACAGCGTTGCAGAGTCTTCAAATAAAAACCTTATTTGCATAATCCGTAAGTCAGTCATTGATAACCAAAGGAACTGGCACAATGCCCTAACAAATGCCCTTTGGGCTGATAGGGTCACCCCTAAAGTGGCCTTAGGAAACTCCCCATACTTCCTCATCTATGGACAGGAATCCATTTTGCCTCTGAACATTACCCTCCCCTCCTTACAACTCTCCCAAGCTTCGACAGGAACCCCTTCAGCCTTGCTTCAAGAAAGGATCAACCAACTGATGAGGCTAGAGGAATTAAGAGATAGAGCCAGAATTAAATTCAAAAATCACCAAATGATTGTAAAAAGATGGTTCGATCATCATCTGACAGGAGATAAAGATTTCCAAGTAGGGGAGCTAGTCCTGAAATCGGACAAGCTGAGTGAGCCAAAGGGTAAGTACACAAAATTCCAACACCTATGGCTGGGCCCATTCCAAGTTGTTGAATAAATTGGTCAAGGGGCTTACAGGTTGAAAACGTTATAGAGAGAGACTGAAAAGCTCCCTGTTAATGGCCAACATCTGAAGAGATACTTCCAGTAGCCACCGCATGGTGGTTACCTCCTGAGTAGGTTAGAGTTCATTTCATTTTGTTGTTAGTTTAGTTGTATTTCTATCTTTTCTTTTTGTTTTCTGCAAAGTCTATTTTCCTATTGTTTTGAATCACAGTCCCTTTCAGCCAGTTGATTTTGGTTCTCCATCCTCGTTCTACCTTTCAGATTTACCCTCATTCACCACTTTCGACCTTTCCTGTCCTCATTAACCTGCTGATGATTCTGTTGTTCCTGAATCCATCATTTCCCTGCAAATCAAACAAAGTTTCTATCAGCCCATGAGCACTTTAAAATCAGCAGTGGATTGCAAATCGAAACCCCTCATTGGCATCTGTTGGGAACTATGTGAGATCTATTGATAACTTGGATATCTGGAGCATGTAGGGGCATCTTTATAAAACAAAAATGTGTAACTACAACGAGACTGACATGGAGGAACGCTGCATCTTAATTAAATCCCACTCAGACTTGGCCTATACTTGTTTATAAGGTTTACATTCATTCTCCAATGGTCCCATACACCACACTAAATTGTCCAATACCTGTTATCTACAAGTAAACCTCCTTTCATGGGCTAAGCTCACTATCGTACACCCTGTGGAAAATCCAATTGTGCTCTAGTCCTTATGCCTGAAACTGGAAGGACTTATTTAAAAGAAAATGAATGTCAAGTCCTTGTGCCAATCTGGAATGACAGGTTGTTTGGGAAGCTGGTTAGAGTAAGGACTGTTGCTGGGCTCAGAGTACCGGTTGATACAGTAAGCCCAACCTTGCTTAAGAAGTTTAAAAATATGGCATGATCCATGACTGCACCCCAATCAATCATATGAAAATATAGCACTGAAATTCTCATATAAAGTGCAGATAAATATATCTACATCAAGTTTGATGAATAATAAAGAGCTGAGGTACACACCTAAACACGTATTGACAGACCAGTGATGGCCCCAAAAGGATTTTTGAAAGTAGGAAACAGGTAAAGGAAGTTTAATAAATCCCATAACACTACCATTGGAAAATGCCTGTCAAAATCCTATCAGTAAGAAGTTATTTGTCTCTATTCCACCTAAAGCAACTAATGTTGAAGTGGAGCCCATGCTTGTCCATCTGTATAGTTTGCATTTCAAGTTTATCCTATCACCCTGATGTTTTATTGATCTGAGGATTATTTGGAAACATAGATAACTGGTTCGCCCAACAGTTCGCCATTTGCTGTGGCCACAACTACCACCCTATTAAAACATGCTCTGATAGCAAATTTTCAATGGGTCCCCTAGAAGTTTGATCTTTCATCTTTCAGAATGATCTCTTTTATCACATGGATGTTAACTCCTTGCCGAGTCAAATTTTCAATGCCTAATGGCTAAGCCATTGGATAAACCTCTGCTACATGGGTTATTTATGACACAACCTGACCCTTTATTCACTCCCTTCATTGGGACCTTTTAATCTTCACAAACATGCATGGTACATTTGTGCTCGCGCAAACCATCACCTCCACCCTTACTATAATCATTTGTTTGTTTAACTCACAAGATGCCCATCGCATCATTATTCCCGTCGTGGCCTTTCATAGTGGAAATGCTCAAAACATGCATATATCCTCCCTTTTCGCTTATCACATATAACCTTGGCACATAACGCATACCATAAGGCATCAAACCTGATGGCTCTATTAACCATACTTCATATATATGTCAGGTCCGAAGCCCCATCGCATATCGCAATCGGCCAAGGTCCAAGGTTTATATATATATGGTGTGTCACTGGCCTCCGGAGCTGATGACATTATTAACCACATTTTATACATTATTAGGTCTGGCTCCCCAATTGCATATTGCATGTCGGTGGAGCCCGGACCTTATACGCAATACGCACAGCGATATGGTGGACCCGCTGAGCCTATTCAATATAATATATATATATATATATATATATAATATATATATATATAAATATATATATATTAATTATATATATATATATATAATATATTTTCAGGTCGGAAGCCCTATCGCATATCGCAATTAGCGGAGTCCTAGGCTTGTGCATATTGCGATATGCGTTATGCCGGACTCGAAGATATTTATAGGCCTCGATATATAAAATTTGAGATCCGGCCTGAGTGATCAGGGTGGGATTTTCTTTGTTTTCCCGTGTTTTCCAAATTTTCCAAATTAACAAAGGAATCGGGTTTTCAGTGTAAAAGGTGGGCCTGTGGAGTCCCGATAGTGTAATTGTGCATCGGGGAAGTGGAAGGCATGGGTACTGCAACCCGCGGAGGGGCTGATACCGAAAAGAAACCCTCGAAAATCATGCCAAGCATATGGATTTAGCGAGAAATTGTGTGTTTCCTATGTTTTATGCGTAAATATTTTTCACACTTGTTCCCGTAGTTATAAAAGTCAATGAAGGCAGCGTTATGTTCTATGTTTATATTTCTGTTATATTGTCCACCATCATGAAGTTAATGATAGCTATCTTTGCAAGTGAGAAGTAAAGGACATAGGAGTGGATTCGAAGAGCCATGTATGCAAAAGTGTTTTATTTAAAAGTTTGGCCTCAAGCGTTCCGGGTCGGAACCCCACGCGTTGCCTATACATTCCGAAAGCAAAGCTATCCCAGTTTTCATCATGGGAAGGCGACACATAGTCACTCTTTTTGCCAACATCTGTTCACTTCTTCAGGAAATGAATCGCTCCAACAGAGATGCTTTCTACGTGTCAGTGGTTACGTTGACAATCTTATTTTTGTATACTCGATTTGCATATCGACAATAGTGGGGAAGATGAAGAGGCGGGGTAGACCTAGAGTTAAAGGCTTTTGCATAAGTATTACCTCAGAAGAGGAGAAAGGGCTTTTTGGCTGGAGAAGAACAGTTTGATGTATTGTGAATAAGGGGGATTGTTTGGTCTAAGGAGGAGCCTTTAGTTTCTGTTTTATTTTCCTTTGCTTTGAGATGTTTTGAAGCAGGGTGTTGCTGCTGGCATGAATGTAAATGTGATTTTTGTTTATGCATATTGATGGCATACTGTTCATGATTAGTCCTGTTATTTTGAATATTATTCAATTACATGGTTAACTTATGAGCTATCTCTGATTAAAAACCATATTAAACACCAGTTGCTAGTTATTTGTGTGAAAAGTTATGTGTATTCCTGTATGAGTAATCTAATAGCAATCAAGCTCTAATACAACCTTGTTCATCTATGAACTCAGTAATTGATTCTTTTGGACTTGGAATTTATTTACGGTGTTTAATCTCTTTTATTTTGCTCCTGCAGGATAGATTAGAATAGTTAGAACTAGATTAGAGTAGTTAGAAGTAGTGTAGATAGGATTTAATATATAGTGGTTAGTTGTTTTATTTCGTTGATTTAATTGAAGTCTTCTTCTTAGAAGCAATCATTCAACACTTATTACAGTTCAAGGGGTCCCTTAAAACCCTTTGGAACTAGCCATTCCAAACGAAAGCAGGCCTAATTGGGGCATGTGATCGGGTTAGTTCCCCTTGTTGGTATAGTGAACATTCGCCATGTCAACAAGCTTGAAGTTATCTTTCACCAGAAACTAAATATTTTCCTCAATGTTTCTAATTTTCCGAGATCACACTAAGGCACGCCGCAAAAGAGCATACACATCAGAAAAATCCTTCTTTTCTGTTTCTGATTTGCCCAGATCACACATAGTCGCAGGGCAAAGAGCATACACATAAATGAAAGGTATAGATCCAATAATAAAAAACAAAGAACTAAATAAATCGAAATAAATAGAAATATGAATAACTAAAACTGCAAATAAACATTGTATACCTCAAGATCTTAAAAATGACGTATTTAGGACTACGGAAACCTTTTCGCGTGAAACGAAAGAGGTTCCTCACTAGAATAGATGCTCCTAACACAATAGAGCAATCCTCTCGACCTGAAAGTGGTCAGAAATAGTAGATCTAAGAAATGAAAATCAAATGAAGTTCTACTGGCTTCGGATTTGGATCACCAACATATGCGGCCCTCAAATAGCTTTGATACCATGTAGGAATTTACAGGGTAAGTTCCTCAGATAGAACACCAAAGGACACCGTCACAAAGAGATCACATATCAATACACCAATGTTATTGACGTGGTTAAAACCCTCAAAGAGGGAAATAATGTACGCCTGAGCAAACGCAGGCACTTCAGGCAATTTATTAATAAAAGAAAGAAAATTTACATAAGCTTCTCTGATGAATGGTGACCCGACAAATGAACCTCCATGCTCTTTAAATAGATATCACAGACCAATCAGGTGTTAAACCATAGATCAAGCGTTGATAATACCGAGAAGAGAATAAACCGTCGGATCACTTAATGTCTAGAACATATTGTGATCGTCAGATTGTAAGTTACAAAAGTACATAGTAAAGAAATACACTTTACCTAACTCTACCCTAGACCAAGTTATACTTAACTATTTCCTATGTGTCAGAATACGATCCTCTAACACTCAAACAACTTGTACATTCAACTACAAATTTAAACACAATTGCCAACTCATTAAACAATACACAATAATCATATTTACAATAAGGTTAATCATATAACATAGTCAGCTTTTTTATTTCAATGGGGCCTAGACGTCATAGGTGAATGAAGATGAGGTAATATCATTCATTAAGAAATTCATTATCCACAGGTATGGCATCCCTGACGCTCTCATTTTTTATAACGCTTCTTACTTTTCATCTCTGAGACTGACTGAGTGTGCTATTGATAAATCAATCCACATAAATTATGTAGCAAACTATTACCCCCAGGGAAACAGAGTTACAGAGTCTTCAAATAAAAACTTTATCCACATAACCCATAAGTTAGTCGCTGACAACTAGAGGAACTGGCACAACGCCCTCACAAATGCCCTTTGGGCCGATAGGGTCACCCCTAAAGTGGCCTTAGGAAACTCCCCATACTTCCTTGTCTATGGACAGGAAGCCATTTTGCCTCCGAATGTTTCCCTCCCCTCCTTACAGCTCTCCCAAGCTTCGAGAGGAACCCCTCCAGCCTTGCTTCAAGAAAGGATCAACCAATTGATGAGGCTGGAGGAATTAAGAGATAGAGCTAGAATTAAATTCAAAAATCACCAAATGATTGTAAAAAGATGGTTCGATCATCATCTGGCAGGAGATAAAGATTTCCAAGTAGGGGAGCTAGTCCTGAAATGGGACAAGCTGAGTGAGCCAAAGGGTAAGTACACAAAATTCCAACACCTATGGCTGGGCCCATTCCAAGTTGTTGAAAAAATTGGTCATGGGACTTACAGGTTGAAAAAGTTACAGGGAGAGACTGAAAAGCTCCCTGTTAATGGCCAACATTTGAAGAGATACTTCCAGTAGCCACCGCATGGTGGTTGCCTCCTGAGTAGGTTAGAGTTCATTTCATTTTGCTGTTAGTTTAGTTGTATTTCTGTCTTTTCTTTTTGTTTTCTGCAAAGTCTATTTTCCTGCTGTTTTGAATCACAGTCCCTTTCAGCCAGTTGATTTTGGTCCTCCAGTCTCATTCTACCTTTCAGATTTACCCTCATTCACCACTTTCGGCCTTTGCTGTCCTCATTAACCTACTGATGATTCTGCTGTTCTTGAATCCATCATTTCCTTACAACTCAAACAAACTTTCTATCAGCCCATGAGCACTTGAAAATCAACAGTGGATTGCAAACTAAAACCCCTCATTGGCATCTGTTGGGAACTATGTGAGATCTGTTGATAACTTGGATATTTGGAGCATGTAGGGGCATCTTTATAAAACAAAAATGTGTAACTATAGCTGGACTAGCATGGAGGAACGCTTCATCTTAAGTAAATCCCACTTAGACCTATCCTATACTTGCTTATAAGGTTTATAGTCATTCTCTAGTGGTCCCATACACCACACTAAATTGTCCAATACCTATTATCTACATGTAAACCTCCTTTCTGGGCTAAGCTCATTGTCATATACCTTGTGGCAAATCCAATTGTGCTCTAGTGCTTGTGCTTGAAACAGGAATGACTTATTTAAAATAAATGAAATGTCAAGTCCTTATGCCAATCTGGAAGGACAGGTTGTTTGGGAATCCAGTTAGAGTAAGAACTGTTGCTGGGTTCAGAGTACCGGTTGATACATCAAGCCCAACCTTGCTTAAGAAGTTTAAAAATATGGCATGATCTATGATTGTGCCTCAATCAATCATATGAAAATATAGCACTGAAATTCTCATATAAAGTGTAGATAAATATATCTACATCAAGTTTGATGAACAATAAAGCACTGAGGTACACACCTAAACAGGTATTGACAGACCAGTGATGGCCCCAAAAGGATTTTTGAAAGTAGAAAACAGGTAAAGGAAGGTTAATAAATCCCATAACACTGCCATTGGAGAATGATTGTCAAAATCCTATCAGTAAGTAGAAGTTATTTGTCACTATCCCACTTAAAGCAACTGATATTGAAGTGGAATCCATGCTTGTCCATCTGTATAGTTTGCATTTCAAGTTTATCTTAACACCCTGATGTTTTATTGATCTGAGGATTATTTGGAAACAGAGATAACTGGTTCGCCCAACAATTCGCCATTTGTTGTGGCCACAACTACCACCCTATTAAAACATGCTATGATAGCAAATTTTCAATGGGTCCCCTAGAAGTTTGATCTTTCATCTTTCGGAATGATCTGTTTTATCACATGGATGTTAACTCCTTGATGAGTCAAATTTTCAATGCCTGATGGCTAAGCCATTGAATAAACCTTTGCTGCATGGGTCATTCATGACACAGCCTGGCCCTTTATTCACTCACTTCATCGAGACCTTTTAATCTTCACAAACATGCATGGTACATTTGTGCCCGCAAAAACCATCACCCCCACCCTTATTATAATCATTGTTTGTTTAACTCACAAAACGCCCATCGTATCATTATTCCTGTCATGGCCTTTCATAGTGGAAATGCTCAAAACATGCATATATCCTCCCTTTTTTCTTATCGCATATAACCTTGGTACATAACGCATACCATAAGGCATCGGACCCGACGGCTCTATTAACCATACTTCATATATATGTCGGGTCCAATGCCTCGTCGCATATTGCAATCAGCTAAGGTCCAAGGTTTATATATATATATATATGGCGTGCCACTGGCCTCTGGACTCGACGAAATTATTAACCGGATTGTATACATTATCAAGTTTGGCTCCCCAATTACATATCGCATGTCGGCAGAGCCTGGACCTTATACGCAATATGCGCAACGATATGGCGGATCCGCCGAGCCTATCAAATATGATATATATATTTTCAGGTCTGAAGCCCCGTCGCAGTTCGCAATCGGCAGAGTCCTAGGCTTGTGCATATTGCGATATGCGATATTCCAGACCCAATGATATTTATAGGCCTCCATATATAAAATTTGACGTCCAACCTGAGTGATTGGGGTGAGATTTTCTTTGCTTTCCCGTGTTTTCCAAATTTTCCAAATTAACAGAGGGATCAATTTTTCAGTGTAAAAGGCGGGCCTGTGGAGTCTCGATAGTGTAATTGCGCATTGAAGAAGTGGAAGGCATGGGTACTGCGACCCGCAGAGGGGCTGATACCAAAAAGAAACCCTCGAAAATCGTGCCAAGCATATGGATTGAGTGGGAAATTGTGTGTTGCCTATGTTTTATGCGTAAATCCTTTTCACACTTGTTCTCGTAGTTATAAAAGTAAATGAAGGCAACGTTATGTTCTATGTGAATATTTCTGTTAAATTGTCCACCGTCATGAAGCTAATGATAAATATCTTTGCAGGTGAGAAGTAAAGGACGTAGGAGTGGATTCGAAGAGCCATGTATGCAGAAACGTTGTATTTAAAAGTCCGGCCTCAAGCATTCCAGGCCGGAACCCCACATGTTGCCTATACATTTCGAAAGCAAAGCTGTCCCGGTTTTCATCATGGGAAGGCGACACATAGTCACTCTTTTTGCCAACATCTCTTCACTTCTTCAAGAAATGAATCGCTCCAGCAGAGATGCTTTCTACGTGTCAGTAGTTACGCTGACAATCTTATCTTTGTATACTCGATTTGCATATCGACAACAGTGGGGAAGATGAAGAGGCGGGGTAGAACTAGCGTCAAAGGCTTTTGCATAAGTATTACCTCGGAAGAGGAGAAAGGGATTTTTGGCTGGAGAAGAACATTTTGATGTATTGTGAATAAGGAGGATTGTTTGGTCTAAGGAGAAGCCTTTAGTTTCTGTTTTATTTTCCTTTGCTTTGAGATGTTTTGAAGCAGGGTGTTGCTGCTGGCATGAATGTAAATGTGATTTTTGTTTATGCATATTGATGGCATACTATTCATGATTTGTCCTGTTATTTTGAATATTATTCAATTACTAGGTTAACTTATGAGCTATCTCTGATTCAAAACCATATTAAACACCAGTTGCTAGTTATTTGTGTGAAAAGGAATGTGTATTCCTGTATGAGTAATCTAAAAGCAATCAAGCTCTAATACAACCTTGTTCATCTATGAACTCAGTAATTGATCCTTTTGGACTTGGAATTTATTTATGGTGTTTAATCTCTTTTATTTTGCTCCTGCAGGATAGATTAGAGTAGCTAGAACTAGATTAGAGTAGTTAGAAGTAGTGTAGATAGGATTTAATATATAGTGGTTAGTTGTTTTACTTCGTTGATTTAATTGAAGTCTTCTTCTTAGAAGCAATCATTCAACACCTATTACAGTTCACGAGGTCCCTTAAAACCCGTTGGAACTAGCCATTACAAATGAAAGCAGGCCTAATTGGGTTTGTGATCGGGTTAGTTCCCCTTGTAGGTATAGTGAACATTCACCATGTCAACAGAATGGAAGTTAGTTTTCACTAGAAACTAACTATTTATGTTTCTGATTTTCCGAGATCACACTAAGGCGCGACGGAAAAGAGCATACACATGAGAAAAATCCTTCCTTTCTGTTTCTGATTTGCCCAGATCGCACATAGTCGCGGGGTAAAGAGCATACACAGAGATGAAATGTATAGATCAGGTAATAAAAAACAGAGAGCTAAATAAATTGAAATAAATAGAGATATGAATAACTAAAACTACAAATAAACACTGTATACCTCAAGATCTTAAAAATGACGTAGCTAGGACTACTAGAAACCTTTTCGCGTGAAACGAAAGAGGTTCCTCAATGGAACAGATGCTCATAACAAAATAGAGCAGTCTTCTCACTCTGAAAGTGGTAAGAAATAGTAGATCTAAGAAATGACAATCAAATGAAGTTCTACCGGCTTCGGCTTAGGTACTGCGGAGCTGCAAGTATGATCACAAAAAGATCTTTGAAGGCATTGGGGGAGATCAATAGTTTCGAACGACAATATATGTAATCGTGTGGAGAGGAACGGTGACAAATCTGGAAGAACCACATATTGAAGTGCACACTTACTTTGAAATTACAACTCATTTAATACTCTAATGTGATAACAATATTATTATTACTACTTATTAGATATATGGAAGAACACTTATATTGTTTTTGATTTTGGACATTTGAAATTTTTAAACTAATTCTATTTATTAAAATTTTTGAAAAAAATCAATATTAAACCGAATATTTAAAAATAAAAAATAATTTTAAAAATTTTTGAAATGTAAATTGTTTTTGTTTTGTTTTGTTTTTTTTAATTTTTTTTAAATTGATTGATGATTAAAATTATAAGACCACCGTGCCCAAAAAATCATTACTCATTTTAGAAAATAAAGTCTAAAAAAAATTAATATTCACCAAGTTGCCAATAATAAATTTAGGCTTTGCTACAATACCATGCTTTATCAATTTAGCTCATTTCAAAAGCAAAATATTTTATAATATTTTATTTTAATTCAATTTTTATAATATTTTTTTAAATTAACTTATTAATTACAATATAACAAGATTCTTAATTATGGATATTTACCCTCATTTTACCATGGATTTAACTTGTAAATAAGCTTTGTTACATACCATGCCTTATCATGCCCATCGCCCAAAAATCAAAATGTTTTATTTTAAAACATCCTTTATACCTATTGAAGTTAGGATATATTATTTTTGATTTTGGTCCCAGAAAAACTTTAATCATGTTAAATTTTATATTAGCTTTAATATTATATATATATATATATGTTTGTTACTTTTTATAAGAAATAGTTACCAACTTTGCATATTACATTTCTTTAATTATCCTTTCGAAATATTTATTAATGGTTTTTAGTATATAAAAAAATCAGAATTATAAACTCAAAATGAAAAATCTAGTCAAAAAAACCCTAAAAAAACATGAAAAACAACCCGAAAACGAAAAATGTTGATGTTGGAATAACGTTTTTTGTTGTTGTAAATTTTCAACATTTTTTAAGAAGTCAATGAAAGCCAATAAATACCAACAAAAACCAGTGTTTTTGTGAAAAGACACCCTGAAAACAATAGGTGTTGGTGTTGTAATAACATCTTTTTTTTTCCAGGTAAATTTTCAATATTTTTTAGCAATGACGTAAGGATAAAATATCATGACTACATAAAACCTTAAGTTTTCAACATATTTCAACTGTGGCATTATGAAAATTTTCTATGACTAATTTAAAAAAAAATGAATACCTGAATGAAAGAGTCATTATACCAAAAGTAACTTTTGTTTCAAATAAAAGTATAACAACTTTAAAATCTTAGCCTAAAGCAACCTGACACATTGCAACAAGAATTTAAAAATCAACCATCAAATTGACACACAGCCTGGGCAAATTGACCCATTGTAATGAAAGTTTAAAGACCAACCATGAAATTGATACATTGTGGGGTTAGACTTGATCCATTATACTGAAAACTTTAAAATCAACTATCAAATTGACATATAATGAGATCAAGTTGTTAGTCGAGGATCAATACGAGCTTTGCAAGAAAAAATAAAATAAAACAAAATAATAAATAAATATATAAATAACAAAATGGAAAAACACAAAATAAATAAAATTAAACATTGACAAATTAAAAACAAAAACACAAAAATAAAATAAAAATTAAACATTGAACAAATTAAAAACAAAAAAACACACAAAAAAAAATAAAAATAAAAAAATAAATAAAAATATATATTAAAAAAAAACATGGACTTAAAAAAGAAAACACAAATTAAAATATGAGGATATATATATTTAATAAGAACATTGCCAAAAAAAAAAAAAAAATGACAAAAAAAAACATAAAATTGAAAAAAAGAAACAAAATGAACTTAGAAATGATAAATTAAAAAAAATATATTAAAGAAAAATTTAAAAATGTAAGAAAATATATTCCAAAGATACATAATTTAAGAAAAAAAAAACGATATTAGATAACTAAAAAAACATTTAAAAAAAATAAAAACAATAAAATACAATAAAAACTTAAAAATAAGACATTAAAATAAAAAAAATTATACAAATTGAAAATGACAAAAAAAAATAAAACATAAAAAAAAATCGTGCAGCCCAATGGGCCCATGGGGTGGAGGTATGATTTTCAGAATCGACCCTCCACATCTTGAGCCCAATGGGCCGCAGGGGCGGGGACAACCGCCTCCCTCCAACCTTTGCGACCCAACGGGCCCACAAGGGTGGAGGCTCATTCCAAGAACATGATTTTTGATATTGTTATTTATATTTATATAATTTCACATCCCTATATAGGAAATATTCCCATTTTTAATTTTATTAAAACCATGATATATATGGTCACATAATTCATTTTTTAAATAGATATGCATCTATCTTTCTCTCACTCCTAAAGGAAAAAAAATATTATAAATATTAAGTATTTATATACTATATTAATTAATTTCAAATATGGAGTTATTTAAAATATAAAGTCTTATATGGCTAATAATTAATTTAAATATGGAGTTTCATTTAATTTAATATAAGTAAATGTATCTTAATTTACATTTACTATTTATATTTTATATTACATCTATATATAAGGATACTCTTATTTCTAATTGAATATTTATTATTTTTTTATAAGTTATTAATTAATCTTAAGAAATATATTGATTATGAATATGAACCAATGTAGATCCCATCTTAAATCCATATCTATCAAGCGGAGGGATCAAATTTCTCAAGGTGAAAGCCTTGTCCCCTCTTGATGTTTAATGGATTTAGAATGATTTATTGTATTTTATTTTTATTTGATTGAGTCAAAATGTTTACATAACATTACAACATATTTTATATTAGGTTTGATTTTTATATTTATTTTGTTGGTTTTGATTTTGATTTTTTTTTACTTATTTTATTTTTATTTGACCTATTTAAAATGTTTAGATAACATAACATGCCATTACAACATCTCTACCATATTGGACTAGAGAGCGCCTCTCGGCACAATCATTATTATTTAAATTTATTTTAATGTGATATGCATATTATGATTTTTTCCTTAGAAATTTGTTTGTAATTGTGCCAAGAGATGCTCTACAACCCAGTATAGGGGGAGATATGTAGGCATAAATGTTTGTAAATATAAACATTTAAAATTTAACAATTTTTGTGCTGAGAGACACTCTACATTCCAGTATAGGAGGATATGTGTAGGCATTAATGTTTGTAAATATAAACATTTAACATTTAACAATTATTGCGCCGAGAAGCACTCTACATCCCAATATAGGGGGAGATGGGTAGGCATAAATGTTTGTAAGCATAAACATTTAACATTTAACATTTATATTTTATCTCAATTAAAAAATAATAAAATTGTAGTGTCCATAAATGAGTGTAAACATTTAAATCTTATCTCAATTAATAATAGAAAAGTTAAAAGTAATAAAAAAAAAATAATTTGTTATATTGTATTTTATTTGCAATTCAGCTTAGTCCCTCCAACTCAGAAATCATGCTTTGGGAAAAATTGGATAAATAATTATAACTTACACTGGTCAATGCTAAATTAATAGTGGTCTAAAGTCAAATCATTTTATAGTCTTGCTTTGGCAGTAACTGATAAACTAAAGTGTGAAGTGGATAAGTAAATAGTCTTGCTTTGGCAGTAACTGATAAACTAAAGTGTGAAGTGGATAAGTAAATTGGTTGCTTAGGCAAAAGAACTTGCATAAATTTTGGTGGGTAGTAACTATTAGTAAGTCTACATATTTGCAGTTTTACTCCATGAGAAGTAACTCGGTAATTTTATTTATTTACATCTTAATCTTATTTATTTTTTATGCAAATACTTGCTTAAATTATAGTGGGAAGTAATTAATGGTAAATATGTTATTTACTTGAGTATGTGCTAATTTCAAGAATTTTGTTTTTGGATGGTTTTTCTGCCAAGCTTAAGAATAGAAAATCAAAATCACTACATAAATATCTAAAAATCATGCATGAATATTACAACCATATCCATAAATTATCGCATAAAATATGTAGCGCAGATATCCACGACATTATGTTGTGTAAAGGCAACAATAAAACCTTCAAGTTATGGTTCAATCAAGTTTTTGAAAATTAGTTTTTTTTAGTAATATTGAAAAATAGATATTTATTTTTCAAAGTTAAACGTTATAATTTCCATTGGTTAGTGATAAATTAATAGTGATCAACAAAGAAATTGATTGTTAGAGCCCTGCCTTAGCAAGGATTAATAATGATTCCATAACCATATTTAATTTAATTAATAAGAACATAAAAACTTAACACTTACAATACAATTACAATATAACAAGATTCTTAACCTCGGATATTATTAACTTGTAAATAAGTTTTGTTAAAATACCATGGGCACATACCATGGCTTATTAATACCACTTGCCAAAAAACCATAACTCATTTCACAATAAAAAAAATTAAATGTAAAATATATTAGACCTTACATATATAATTGATTACATAGATTGACAATTCTTGACCATATGGATGGAGAGAGGGGGGCGAGGGAGTGGGTGGGAGAGAGAAAAAGAGAGGGAGGGATATAGTGATAGAGCTAAAGGCCAGAGAGAGAGAGAGATAGAGGAGGAGAGGGAGACAAATATGGAGTTGGAGGGGGAGATAGAGGGAGGGAAGAACAAAGACAGATGATAGAGGTATATAGAGAGGGAGTGACAAGGGAGAGATGGAGAGAGAGTGAGGGAAGGCAAAGAAAATGAGAGGAGAGAGAGAGAGGGAGAAAAGGGGAAGAGAGGGAGGGAGGGACAAAAAGATGGTATTGGATGGGGGGAGAGAGAGAGAGAGAAGAACAAATAAACAGAGAGATAGAGGTGGAGAGAGAGAGGGAGTGACAAGGGAGAGATGGAGAGAGTGAGTGAGAGAGGACATGAGGCAATATAGAGAGAAGGAGAGGAGAGAATGGAAAGAGAGAGAGAGATGGAGACACAAAGATGGACGGGGGAGAGAAGTGGAGAGAGAGAAGGAGATAGGGAGGGAGATAGTGACAGAGTTGGATGAGCGAGAGAGAGAGAGATGGGGGGAGATAAGAGGGGTGTTTGAGAGAAAGGGGGAGATATGAATGAAAAGAGAGAGGACTTGAGAGAGAGGCAAAGGGAGGGAGTTGGAGGGGAAGAGGGGAGGGGGAGGTGGGGGGAGAGAAGAAAGGAATAAAGAGAGAAAGGTGGAGATAGAGAGAGGGTGACAAGGGAGAGATATAGAGAGAGAGTGAGGAGAGAGGGGTAGGAGGGAAGAGAGAGAGAGAGAAGGGGAGAGAGAGAGATGGAGAGAGTGTGTGTATGTTTGGGGGGGCAGATAGAGAGACAATGAGGAAATAGCGATATAAATGGATGGGAGAGAGGAAAAAGAAGAGACAAGAGAGGAGGAGGAGATATATATATATAAATATATATAAATATATATATATATATATATATAATATATATAGCATGTTGTGTGTTCGGGGGGTGAGATAGAGAGACAAATAAAGGGAGTTGGAGGGAGATATAAATATAGATGGAGGGGGTAGAGAGAGGGAAGAAGAGAGAGACAAAGAGAGGGAGGGAGAAATAGAGAGAAAGAGAGATAAGGGAGAGAGGGAGGGGGAAAGATAGAAGGAGAAAGGGAGGGAGATAGACACAAAGATGGAGGGGAGAGAAAGAGGGAATAAAAAAGAGACACAAAGATACAAATACATATATTATATAGTATTATATAATATTGAACATTATTAATCATAGGGAAAGATGAAGTAGGACTTTTACAAAAACATAAAAGAAGTTGGATTTAGAAAGTCATGAATATTTTGGTTTTTCACTCAGAAATAGGTGCATTGATTTCAGTGTATATGTTGATTCTTGATCCTATTTGATTTATTCCACTAGATGCATTGATTCCAACATAGTTATCGATTTCTAATCCTATTTGGTTGCTTTCACTAGATGCATTGATTTCAATATAGACGTTGATTTCTAAGCCTATTTGATTGCTTGCACTAGATGCATTGATTTTAATGTCGATCATTGATTTCTAATCCTATTTTATTCCTTGTACTAGATGCATTGATTTCAACATAGATGTTGATTTCTAATGTAGTCAACTACAAATAAATTGGATTTATAAAGTCATGCATATTTAGTTTTTCACTGAACTAGATGCATTGATTTCAGTGTAGATGTTGATTCTTGATCCTATTTGATTGATTGCACTTGATGCATTGATTTCGGTGTAGTTATTGATTTCTAATCCTATTTGGTTGCTTGCACTAGATGCATTGATTTCAATATAGATGTTGATTTCTAATCCTATTTGATTGCTTGCACTAGATGCATTGATTTTGATGTAGCCAATTAAAAAGAAGTTGGATTTAGAAAGTAATGAATATTTTGGTTTTTCATCGAAATAGATGCATTGATTTTAGTGCAGATGTTGATTCTTGATCCCATTTGATTGATTGTACAAAATGCATTGGTTCTAGTGTAGTTATTGATTTATAATCCTATTTGGTTGCTTGCATTAGATGCATTGATTCCAGTGTAGTTATTGGTTTATAATCCTATTTGGTTGCTTGCACTAGATGCATTGATTTCAATATAGATGATTTCCAATCCTATTTGATTTCTTGCACCAGATGCATTGATTTTAATAAGATGTTGATTTCTAAACCTATTTGATTGCTTGTACTAGAAACATTGATTTTAATGCAAATGTTGATTTCTAAGATTTTAATTTGATGTAGCTAAATGTATGATATACATTAATTTTAAAGTAATTAGATCAATAGTGTGCATTGATTTTAGTGTAAGCACCTGTTGTAGCAGCTGCAACACCCTCTAAACTTTTGGTGTGCATCCAATTTCAGAGCCTCCCTTGGATTTTTACTTGATGTTTGCAAGCACTCGGGCTCACCCTGTGGGCTCGTGTGAGTCTTTGCATCCTCGTTGCTTGACCTTTCAACGGACAACTTGTTGCATGTTGGTCACAATGTCATGCTTGAAACCATGTTTTGGTCGTGCACAAGGTGTTCACTTCGTGTGTACATGTTATGTTTGCTATGTAAACATCTGTCGCACTCACACACGAAGTTGTATGCACTATCGTGCAAGAGTTGTTGCGGTCATTCAATGATCCATCACAAGCATCACACTTGTTGCTCACACCGTTGGTCAGTCATGTTGAGCATATGTTGTCTTGATAGTTTGAGGCATCTTGTCGTCAATTTATGTTGAGTGTGTGTTCGCACGATCACATATGCACAAATTTACTCACTCACACACTTAGTCCATTTTGCTGAAGTTATGATGACTAGATCACCCTCTAATAGGCAAACCTCCACCTTGCAATCGACTCGAATGACTGTCACCCAGAACAACGAAGAAGTGTCCAACAAGCCATTTCAATATGCATTGCCTACAAGCTGATCAACCAATCCTCTTGCTGGTCAACAAGAGAGTTTGGCCGGGTAGTGATATTGGGACTCTCTCCCCTAAAAAATTGCGTAGAAGTTGCAAACCTTGCCCGCTCTGCTGACTGAGGAAAATTCGCAGTCAGGATGGAAAAACACCAAGTTCCTATCCCTGTCTCCCTCCAGGGATTGCATAGTTTTTCTAGCCAACCACCCAGACAACCGACTGTTTGCTCACCCTAAAAAATGTGTAGATTTTTGAGTAAGCCCCTTAGTAGCCCAACATCTCCCTCAACTCAAAAAATGCGCAGAGGTGTTCAAGAGGTCATCCTCCAACAATTGCGTAGTTTTTGTCTCCAACAACCTCGTAGCCTGCTCCCAGCTCCCTCTGGGAAGTGTGAAGTTTTTGCTACCAAGCCATCCATCAACCCACTGCCAACTCCCTCAAGGAATTGTGCAGTTTTTCCTGCCAAGCCACCCCACAACCTGTTGCCAGCTCCCTCTAGGAATTGCCTAGTTTTTTCTACCAAGCCATCCCGAAGCCCGCACTGCCTCCCTCGAGAAATTGTGCAGATCTTCCCTCCAGCCAAGTCAGATACCATGGACAGTCACTGCTGATCCAGATTGTCCATCTCAGTCTCCTAGTGACCTCTGCGCAATTTTCACCAGTAGTTCCCGGTGCTCGCATCCCAACTTGAAACCTGCCTCGCGCAATTTCACAACCTTGTCCTCTCTCCGGGTCACCTGCATCCAAAAGTGAATGATCATGCATCATGTTAGACTAGGAGGTATATGGATTTGATGTCGTCTCATCATGAGTGACTGCAGATACATGTACATGAAAAAAATGACGCGACGATAAATGGGATGAACAAGGAGAGTACATGCAAGAGGATGTGTTCACGAACGGATGAACGGATGATGCATGAAAGGAGAATTCTTTGCAAATGGACAAACATGCGAGAATAATTTTTTGCGAGCAAACAACCATGTCAAGCATGCCAAAGTACAAGCAAGTGAGCAACGTGCACATGATACATAAAGAGAATGCCAATGACCATTGAAGACTCTGCACACCTCGCCATGTGGAGGTGAAGCTGTGATACACCAAGAGGACATCCATTACTCAACAGCACTGTAGCTTGACATGCACACCAGAAGTAGCATGAACATACCAGCACTATCATGTCGAGTCATGTCGGCCACATCACTACTGTGGGCCATACTATGTAAATCAATGTAATGTAACGTGAAGTCCAAGAGACCCACATGTCATACGAAGAGTCATATAACGCTGAAGAGTCAAATAAGTCAAACAATCATGAGAGAAGTCGAACAGTCACAAGAGCCAGTTTTACCCTTGGCTAGAAATACCCCCTCATTTGTACATGCAAGGGGATTTTCACCTTGGATCCTCTCACATAGTCTTGAGAGTCTGTAATATTTTCTTTGATGAGCGAGTAGTGGCTCCGATGCCTTGCCTAAGGGGTTAGTGATGTATGGTGTATCGATGTGTCTTGGAACTTTCGCTTATTTCAGAAGCCTGATAATAGGCCAACGCATTTTCACACATGTGTTGTAACTGTTTGTAAGATTAATCTTGAACACTTGTAATAGAAGTTTCTTTAACCTGTGTTAAACAATTGAACTCATTCAACTATTCTAATACATATATTTACAAAAATGTGTTATATAAGTTGTTAATGCTATCCTTCCTGTGTTGGTTACCTCCCTAGACATCAGACATAACCTTTCACGTAAACTTGTTATAATGACTGTCGCACTCACACAGACTGTCTCACTGGGTGTTGTACGTGCTATCTTCCCTTATGTGTTGTGACTATTTCATCTGTGTGGATTGATCTTTTGGAAGCTATGCATGTCCAGTTGTGTTCTGTGTCTATGACAGAGTTGGGACTTCCCCCCTTTCGACTGGAGACTCACTCCCACCCTCTCGCTTTGTCGTGAACGAACCTTGACAAAAGTAACACTAGCATTCAGCAGGAATACGAAACTCGTTGTTCAAAGACAAAGAAAACCACTCCCTTGTGCTGACAAGAAAGAGCTAAGGCAAACATTTAAGATAATGGCAACCGGTCCATCATATCAGATGGGGCTCCTACACCAAACAACGTGAGGTCTACTTGGGAATTCATAGCAGGGAGATCCCTTGAATGTTGGCGAGTCCAACATCATCAACATTTCTGGTGCTAAAAGGAGGGTCACTAGTTGTTTATGGTTGAATGCTCTCTCACACCCACTCATCAATCATCTGGTCAAGGCAGTAACTTGCACTCCCTCTCATCTGTGCGTGACTCTGCAGTTGGTTACTCCTCACCTCCCGAGACTGAACAAAAAATCTCATATCGTCACCTTCGCTCCGTCTATTCCATCACCCACCAGTTCGCGAAAGTAGTCAGATTGATCGCAGGAATATAACATCTTCGATGCACATCAAGAGAGCAAAAAACCACTCCCACAGGGGTTGTTGTATCATCAGTGGAAGAAGCAGTTCTTGCCACACTTGAAGGTTTGACAGAAGCTATTGAGGACGGAGAGGAACCTTTGCTTTTCCGATAGGGAGAATGAGATACCCTCGTGATCCTGGGCTCAGAATTCGGTATAGGAGGCAGAGGGGAAGGCAGTGAAGGAGGCAGAGGTAGAGACAAACCAACAGACTCAGAGCCGAAATCGTCAGATTCTGAAGAAGAGGAGGAGGATGAAGAGCAAGAAGATATGGCTGACCAAAATCTGGAATGAATGACTCAAGGACCATTGGCCCTCCTGATTGCTTTACACAAGATGCCAAAGCGGTCGGAGAGGATGATCACAAATTTTGACTCTAACAACACTGTGAAGGTAAAAGATCACTTAGACAACTTCTACTTGCAGCTACAGACACTTGAGGTATGCTTTGATGACATTGCGTGTAGACTATTCCCATGTAACTTGGATGGTCGCGCAGCTACATGGTATCACAACCTTCCTGTCAACTCCATACAGAACTGAGGTATGTTCAAACATATGTTTATGGAAAAGTTTGCTGATGATAAGACCCTAGGCATGTTACTCAAAGAATTGGGAAGCCTGAAGGTGGTGCGTAAAGAAAAGGTAAAATATTTCAATCAAAGGTTTCTGCGCATATTAAATAAGTTCATAGCAGACACGAGACCTCATGATTCCATCATCATCGATTATTACACATCTACACTACCAACCAACATTGTGCAATTCATCAAATGAGCTATGCAACCAAAATTATTAGAAAATTGTGAAGACGCAATCGCTGTTGAAAAGGACTTGCACGTGATTGGAGTCATCAAGGATGATGAACCAATAAAAGGACACCAGAGATGGAAGCAGGAAGCCACAGGTTGCAGTGAGAAAGGGTAAGGAAAGGGAGAGAAGTGATATTGAAACCCTTACTCGTCTTGTCAAAAAAATTAAGCACAAAAGTGTTTGAGCTTAAGCAACGAACCATTGACACATCTGCGAGCAACCAACCACCCAGACAGAGATAAGGAAACATGTCATCCGGCAGCAACCGTCTCCCATCTGGAACTGCGTAGAGCTTTGTGTTCCAGCTTGAACAGTGCATGAACGACAAATTTTGTTCATTTCATGAAGAGGATCACTAGAAAGGTCTTGTTCAGACCAGAAGCGAGTTGCAGGCTCAATATGCAACCGTGCACTTGATGTAGGCAAAAATGTGCAGGGACAACCAGGAGATACAAACAATGATGAAGATGTTGCACCATATGAGATGTCAAGTGCTGGGCATGTGGTAAACATGTATTAATGCTCGCAAGAAGCGCAGAAGACGAACACCAAGAAGCATCCCCAAAAGAAAAATTATCGTTACAATCTCAAAAGTAAGCTCCCCCTCCCTTACGCTTGGGGAAGTGAAAAAAAAGTTTGAGCTACTGAGGAAGGTTGATCCACCAGCCGTCCAAAAGCAGAAAACACAAAGTAAGTTCAGGAAGACAACGATGGACAAGAGTACATCCATGAGCAGCAAGCTGTAGAACACTCCACTGGACAACACGAATATTATTCTCACCTTGGACACCTCGGTGAATCTACCCCCTCTGGATTACAACATTGTGGATGACATGAAGAAAACTCACGCAAACATCAGTTTGTTCGAGTTAACTAAGATCCAGAGTCAGCGGGACATCCTGTTGCGTGCACTAGGATAAACATCAGCCTAAAGTGCAACTTATACCAGCAAGGGGTAAAGCACACCTCCCAGATCACTTTCAACTGTGCTAAACACACTCTGGATGGAAGAAGAAAATTCTACTTTCCCTCCATTCGTGCTTTCATTCGGTATCTTCAACTGTAATGTTCACAACTATTTGGTTGATTTTGGCGTGACAACCAACATCATGCCACTCTCCATTACTAAAAGTATCAATGCGCACAGGAGAAAATACATCCGCTCAAATCATCCAACTTGATCAAACATCTGTACCAACCATTGGTGAACTTCCCGACATGATCATCAGACTATCTCATGACGACTGAGTTCACCAGTGCATAAACATTGTTGTTGTGGACATACCAGAAGCGTATGGCTTATTATTCAATAGAGATTGGTCCAACAAGATGAACAAAATACTGTGCTACATACTAGTCACACATGTGGCTTCTGTACAAGGGGAAGAAAATAAAATCAGGGTGTTATCTGAGAGATATACGAGGCACAATGTCACTCCCATCAATGGCGAAAATGAACCATTAGCCTTCGAGAGCTCATATTCGACAATTGCCTCTTGTCAACAACACTAGGGCATTATCCTGCACGGCCATCTCCAACCCCATCAGACACGTAGTTAGGTTTCCTTCCTTGCCCAACTGATGGAAATGAAACATGTACAATACATTGTAAAAGTAGTAGCAACAACAATAGAGACAACAATAGCAGTAGTGCAAGCGTGTCGAATGGTCCATGTATAGACGAGTTGTGGACCATGTATTTTGACGGATCAAAGACACAGGATGGCTCAGGAGGCAGGTGTGTCTTGATCGACCCAAAAGATAGGAAACATTTTATTTTGAGTCACTTGGAGTTTGAGTGCACGAACAACATTGCTGAATATGAAGCACTCATGTTGGGCTTGCAGAAAGCCATTAGCCTCAATGTGGTCGAACTCAAAGTGGTAGGTGATTCATAAATAGTGGTTCCACATGTAAGTAACACCATTCATTGTTTATCACCGCATCTCAAAAGTTACCAAAAAGAGGTATGACGACTGATCTCGAACTTCCATGAATTCAATATCAATTTTGTACCAAGAACACGTAATGTAGCTACCAATGCTTTGGCAAACACAACTTTTAGAATGTCACCGCTTAGGGATAGATTTACTGTTGAAATTTTGTATAAACCATCTATTCCGGATAACATAACTAATTTATACATATTTGATGATGATCAATAGATACTGCATTTCATGGCCAATGCCGATACCTTCAAGGATACAGCGATAGATGAAGACGAGCACGAGCGATCTTTACAAGCTGGGGCAGATATCAAGAAGGGCCACCTCATATCGAAAGGTGTGGTGTCATTAGAAAAACTCCATGACTTGCAATAATGCTTTCAGGGGTCAAGGAACAACAAAACCCATAACTATACCATGATGCACGAACTGATCAACTTGGGAACATAACAAGATCCAAAGTTCAACAGTCTTGGTACGTGCTGCATGTAGTGGGAGGAGAAAGCCTTTGTCTTCTTGTTCAAATAGTACCGGGATGTGTTCGCATGGACATATGATGATATGAAAACTTATGACATGCGAATAATCCAACACATCATTCTGATGAAAGAAGTGGTCAATCCATATCAGTAGAAGCTGAGGAAAGTACATCCTTCGCTTGAACCCCTCATACAGAAAGAGCTCACCAAGTTGTTGGATGCACAGAGTATATACAAAGTTCATCATTCTACTTGGGTTTCAAATCTTATTCCTGTACGAAAGAAGTTCGGGGAAATCCGCTTGTGTGTTGATTTCTAGAACTTGAATCGTGCCTCAGACAAAGACAACTACCCCATACCGTCTATGAAGTACATTCTGCAAATAGTATCTGGGGCACAAATGTTTTCTCTAATTGAAGGGTTTTCAGGATATCATCAGGTTCTGGTAGCTGAACCTAATAGACTCAAAACTACCTTCCAACCAAGTGGGGTGTGTTTGCAGGCGCAACCTTTCAATGCACCATTGACATCACCTTTCGCGGCATCATCAGATAGAGTGTAGTGGTGTACCTCAATGATGTGACTATGTTTTACGAAAATGGGAAGACCACATATGTCATCTGAAGAGAAATTTGAGCGATGTTGGAAATACGGGATTTCCTTGAATCCCAAAAAGAGAATATTTGTAGTGTCTGAGGGGAGCCTCATTGGACACATCGTTACCAAGAGCAGGATCAAGGTTGATCTAGACTAGGTCCAGACTATCATACAAATCCCTCACCCAACCAACAAGAAAGTGATGCAGTCTTTCTTGGGAAAGATAAACTTCCTCTAGAAGTTCATCTCGGATTATGTGCATATAGTCAAACTAATGCAAGCCATGATCAAGAAGGATGCAATTTATAGCCGGGGCAAGAGGGAAAAGTACACATTCACCCATATCAAGTAGGCTATTGCAGAAGCACCTGCGCTTTACAACCCAGATTTCAGCATAGACTTCTTGCTATACACCTTCGCCTCCGACGACTCACTTGTTGCAATACTCACTCAGAAGGATGAAATGAATGACGAATGCCCCATATCCTTCATGAGCGCGAGCATGCAAGGACCCGAACTCAACTACCCTGCCATTGATAAATAAGCATATGCAGTATACAAGGCAGTGAAACACTTTAGACCCTACGTGCTGAAAAACCATTTCATAGTCTATGTGCCTCACCTAGTAGTCCATTCATTGCTTATACAAAAAGATCTTGGTGAACAACGTGCGAATTGAATGACAGGCTTGCAATAATATGATCTTGACATCAAACCAATTCATAATGTTAAGGTTCATGGTCTTTGCAGGCTTGCTGCTGAGGCAGTGCACGCACAAGAGGAAGAAGTAGAGCTTGTCGGTTGGGCGAAGGAAATTGAAATGTATGATGTAGTGCGAGAACCAGCCACTATAAATAGAAACTCTTGGTACGTAGATGTGCACCAATACCTTGAGCAGGGCACCATACCCTCTCACTTTTCCATTAGATAGAAGAGGGAATTACATCTCAAAGTTTTAACTTATCATTTGGTGCATGGAGTGCTTTAGATAAAGCATAGTAACATAATACTGTTCAGGTTCCTAGAGGCACATGAATTAGAGAATGCTTTGCAAGATTTGTATGACAGACCCGCCGGGGGTCACTTTGCAGGAAATACCACTGCGCACAAAGTTATGCGAGCTGGTTTCTACTGGCCCACATTATCCAAGGACGCACACGTTTATGCCCGCAAGTTCCCGGTCTACCAATGATGCGCCGACAAAACGCGAGGGTCAGTAGCCCCACTGCACCCTGTTGTAGTGACTGAACCATTCCAACAATGGGGCTTGGACATTTATCAGGTAAATTTTCCCAGATTCGTTAAAACAACACCGCTAAATTTTGACAACAAGTGATTACTTCACGCGGTGGACAGAAGCAGTTCCTCTCAAGCAAGTGAACGACCAAGAAGTCATCAACTTCCTCCAGCAGAACATCATCTCACGCTTTGGCGTTCTGGTATCACTTGTGTTTGATAATGCAATGTACTCTTCATATTTAAAGCTTTATGATTTTTCATTACAAAATGGTATTATGCTAAAACACTCATCTAACTACTACCCGCAGCGAAATGGTCTCGCAAAATCCACAAACAAAAACCTTATCTGCATAATCAAAAAGACTGTTTACTTTGAGCAGTGTAATTGACACTTTGCCTTGACAAATTCTTTATGGGTTGACCACATAACACCAAAACCCTCTTTGAATACCTCACTGTACTTCCTGTTCTATGGTAAAGAAGCCATCCTACCGCCCAACATCTACTTTCCTGCGCTTCAGTTGTCTCAAGAATCCCAAGGCAAGCCTTGCATGCTAGTTCAACGTAGGATGGATACGATTCACAAACTGCAGGAAGAAAGGATGACATAGAAACAAAAGTTTACACTCCACTAGAACCATATCAAGAGATGGTTCGACAAGAAGTCTGTAGGGAAAGCTAACTTTGATGTTGGTGACTTAATCTTGAAATGGGAAAACCCCATGAAGACAAAGGCAAGCATACGAAGTTCCAGTCCCTGTGGATTGGTCCATACATAGTCCATGAGAAGCTTGGCCCACACACACACACCGTCTACAATCACTTGATGGGAGGATTGACAACCTTCCTGTCAACGACCAAGATCTCAAGCACTATTTTCGATAGGTCGTGTTGCGCCCCGCGCCATGTACATAGTCTGCTTACTGCTTGTTGTTTTTCCTTTGTTTTCTTTGCTTACTATTTTTGTTTCATTTTGTTTTGTTTGTTTGCTACCTTGCTATTTTTTTCCAGAAATAAGTGTTGCCCTCTACTGAGTTCTAGCTTTTGGATGAATATGTGGCTGAGATTTGAAGAGGCCTATGATATTGTAGCACTTGGCTAGTCCTGTGCCCATCTTCTCTGTGCTTGGTTATAACCTTTGGCTGATAAAGTCTTGATAGAAAATACGAGCCGTCTGAAAGGGAAGCTTGGGTCCAACCATGAACCTGTGTCCACACTGGGAGACCCCATGCCTGTACTTAGTCTTTTGCTTTGTGTGATCAAGCTCGTCCAACTAGTAGAAACAGAGAAGGGGAAAATCTAAACGAGAAAACCTATGTCAGAGGTCTTACATGCTTCTATGAAGGAACAACCTCTTCTACTCTCAATAAGGCAAGATCCCTCTTCTAGCCCAAAAATAAATAAGTGCCTATGCACAGTCCTCTTTAAAAATTACGTGAAAGAAGAGAAAGGCTTCCTGCGTAGAGAGGCGAAGCATGCAAATCCATCGGGGTACTGACCAAGCTCACTAGTAGTGGAGCAATGCGTTTGTTCCTACGTGAATTTGCCGGGGTATTGTCTAGGCCTACTGGTAGCAGAGCAACACTAGAGATGAAAACTTATACTCTGAATTTTTTTAACTCGCGAGCCAAACTACCCTTCCCGATTTTGAAACACTGTGATCACACTGAAACATTTTTTGTGTTTGATTGAGTTGGAAAAAGGTGAACCATGTCTATCCATGGGGTAAGTGGGAAAGCCGAAGTAACCCGCACAATGATTTGATACTCCCTAAAAGACCAAGGCCCTGTGCTGTCAATGAATCAAAACAGAGAAGATGGAATTCTACCAGTGTGCCGCCAAGTGTTGTAGAAACTACAACACCCTATAAAATTTTGGCTTGCATCCAATTTCAGAGCCTCCCTTGGGTTTTTACTTGATGTTGGCAAGCACTCAGGCTGACCCATTGGGCTCGTATGAGTCTTTGCACCCCCCTTGCTTAACCATTCAATGGAAAACTTGTTGCATGTTAGTCACAATGTCACGCTTGCAACCATGTTCTGGTCATGCACAAGGTATTCACTTTGTGTATACATGGTGTTCACTATGTAAACATCCATCACACTCACACACGAAGTTGTATGCAATGTCGCGCAAGCGTCGTCGGGGTCGTTCAATGATCCATCACAAGTATTGCACTTGTCACTCATACCGTTGGTTAGTCATGTTGAACATATGTTGTCTTGATGGTTTGAGGCATCTTGTCGTCAAGTTATGTTGGGTGTGTGTTCACACGGTCGCGTATGCACAAATTCACTCACTCACACACTTAGTCATTTTGCTGAAGTTATGACGATTGGATCACCCTCTAACAACTAGACTACCACCCTATAATCGACTCGATTGACTGTCACCCAAAATAGTGCAGAAGTGTCCAATAAGCCATTTCAATCCGCACAACCTGCAAGCTGATCAACCAACCCTCCTACTAGTCAACTGGAGAGTTTGACCGGGCAGTGACCCCAAGACTCACACCCCTAAGAAATTGTGCAGAAGCTATAGACCTTGCCTGTTTTACTGACTAAGGAAACTGCGTAGACAAGTCAGACAAACACCAAGTGCCCATTCCTATCTCCCTCTAGGGATTGCGTAGTTTTTCTAGCCAGCCACCCAGACAGTTGGCCAACTGCTCACCCAGAAAACTGAATAGATTTCTAAGCAAGCCCCTTAGCAGCCCAACATATCACTTAGCTCAGAAAATGTGCAAAGGTGTTCAGAAGGTCAGCCTCCCAAAAATTTCACAGTTTTTGTCTCTAGCAACCCTGCAGCCAACTGCCAGCTCCCTCTAAAAATTGCACAGTTTTTTTCTGCCAAGCCACCTCGCAACCTGCTGCTTGATACATCATCCATGGCTCGTTGATACATGTCCATAAGATCACTCCATTTCTTTCTCATCATGTCATCTTGTTGCTTGAGTTCAAAGATATCTTTGTGGGCCTCTTTCAGTTTCCTTCTCAACTTGTTAAAATTTTGCTTCCCCTCATCTATCTCCATCTTCTCCTCTTGCATTGCCTTCTCTTCTGGGATTTGTAGCTTCGTAGATGAGGATCTTGTAATCCTAGATGTTGGTATTTATGGATTCTTTAGTTTCCTGTTTTCTTGCTACAATTGTGCCATCATGAAATGGGCCTTATTCAATTGTTCTTGTAATTATGTAATCTCCTTGAACTTATCATCAATCAACTCAACTTTTGATATGGTCTCCATGGTATCAAATGTATGATCCAAGGGAAACTTTTTGGTAGCAGACTTAGTGAGAGGTTTCTTAGGGGAAACCACCACCTCTAGAGAAAATTTTAGTTACTTTAGTTTCTTCTTTCTTGTAGATTGTACTGTAGATGAGGGCCTCTTCACTAAGATTCCAACTAGTGATTGAATGTCCATTACCACTACTGAGAGTGTTTCCTTCTTGCTCAAGGGACTAGTTAGCACATCATCCACTAGTTTTGAAGAATCAACAAATGTATGCCATGATTGTTTCCTTTTATTTATTTCCTCTAAAACCAACAACTTAGTTAAGGAAAAGTGGAATTAGCTAGTCTCCAATTGACTTTGTTTTTCTTGAAAAATTTCAGCCATCTTACTGAGACTTCTTAATAGGTAAAATGGCAAGTTTAAGGAGCTCTTTCCAGTGAAATGCATAAGGAGTTTGAAATGGTATTGATAAATTCTCCCAAACCTTCCCTCACATGTGAAATACCTTTGAATAGTTTAAAAAATCTTGCTGTGACTTTACAATAAATACTCCTTAGGCACAATGGACCCATATTCCTTGTCTCTGTACTCGGGCTTCAAAAAATCTCTATAATGGTCAATATAAAGGGGCATTCCCTTGAACCATTTATTTCCTTGGAGGGTAATATATATTGCAACTGCTATTGTGACTTTTGTATCTAGAAAAGTGAGTGTCTCAACCTTAGCTTCAAATCCATTGAAGTCCTTGGAAAACTCCTTCGTCAATTGTAGATTTTACCCTTGAATCTTTTCACAAAATCTCATACACCTCATCTGCTCAAAAGCCATTCTGATAGTTGGATCTACCTTTATATATGATAGATCTTGTGGTTCAAAATGGACAATAGCACCTCCCTTGTGCTTTCTTTCCTCCAGAGTTGACATGATGCTTGTTTTGCATCACTGAATAGTCAAGGTTTAAGGAAAACTTGTTTTCTGCAACCAATGTAAGAGTAATGACAAGAAGGACTCTCTAAATTAACCTTTGATGATGATTAAGAAAAACGTTCTACACAAGAGACTATTCAGCACAACCTTCTTCAAAAAACCTTAAAACAACTTGCAAATGTTTGATACTGGTGGCAAAAAATTTAAAGGGACAAGCACAACACCAGAAATGTAACACATAAGAAATTGGACTTCAAACACTTCCATAATACATAAACCTATGATAAGGAGCTTCAATTTAGTTTGAAGACATATCACACCTTGCAAATGGAGGCTCCATAGGGAAAAATATAGACATGGCAATGACAAATGCAAAAGATCGAGCACTATGTGGAAGCACAATGTTTAGGAGAAAGCACAATGATAGGTAGAAAATGCAACAATTGTGAAATTTGGTTATTTGCAGGCTTTTATGCTTTTAGATTGCTCATACATGCAATTGGGGATTTATTCAAAACCAAGGAACATAAACAAGCTTGAGTTTTGCACCTGTGAGGGAGAATTGACCACCAGGATGAGAGAACGCAACACGGTGTGGAAACGCAATGTCCCTGCCTCCTTTGCGCAACAACTTAGCATGATCACACCACATGATTCTGATGAAAAAGAAAAGGAATAGAGCTTTCTTGGATGAAACCAATTGTGAAAATAACCTCCCAAAGCAACCTGGAGTGAGTTGATGGCGAAAAACTTGATTTGAACGTAAATAACAAAAATTAGGCACTTGGAAAAAGCACAACAACTGTCCTTTTGACCATTGTCCTCTTGACGATGTCATGACAAATTTTGATTTGACATGTAAATTGACTCAAAATACCTCCAAATCTGTGCCCATGATGACAAAGCATGGCAACAAATATTTTCATGATTTCTTGATGTAACTTGACCTTTAGACCTAGCTAACTAATTCATGATGAACAAAATTTTTCTTGAGATGACTCTTTATTACCCTTTCATGGTGACCAATTTCCTCCTATGATTAGCCCTTTAATAATGATCTTTCCCGAAATTAGACATTTGGACTTTAGAAAAATAGACAGACTTTGCATGACACTCAATCCAAATCTAGACCTTTTTTAAACCATCATAGTTTGGATATCATGACTGATATTTACAAATTTAACTCAGATAAATAGAAAGACTAACATGCCTAAGATCTCTATAATATAGGGCTCTAACAAGATCTACCTCCTACAGTAATTCAGGTTGCTCCTGTAGAAATTCAGGCTTCTCCTGTAACAGTTTAGGACAATCTTGTAGCACTTCAAAAAAGAGGCAAATCATGGTCTTATTTTGGCTAAATATGGAGAGAGGTAGGGAGGTGAATGAAGAGGGTGAAAATACAATGGATAGCTGAAAATAATGGAGAAATGAATCTGTAGAACTTGTTCTATAGCCACTATTCTTCTGGTTCTCTAGGGTTCTGCAAAAGAGAGATGTTAGCTAGATTGGTGTAAGAACTCCTTCATTTTTTTTGAGACATAAAGATTGCCTATGCAAAGGTTTTCAACTTGCATGCCTTCCCTAGGCACCTCAGAGGAGGTTTTCACATGGGGATATATATATATATATAATATATATATATATATATATATATATATATATATATATATATATATATATATATATATATATATAATAATATATATATATATATATATATATATATATATATTATAATATATATATATATATATATATATATATATATATATATATATATATACATATATATATACATATTATATAATATATATTTGGCCTTAAATGTCTCATAGAGGTTTCCATCTGGGCCCCTTATTTTCTTTTTTTCTTTTTTTTCTTAGAAGCTGTGTGGATTGAAGGTTGTGAGCCTCCCAATCACATTCATTTTTTTACTAATTGAGCTAATAAAATCTTCCTTCGGCAGAGGTCTTTTATATAACTTCAACCTATAACCATTGACAAGTAAGGGAATCCCTTCCTCATCAATTTTTCTGATCAGGACAAACCCATTCTCATGACATTTCTATACTAGGTAGTGACCCAACCATCTTGTCATTAAATTTCCCTTGAAATCCTTGAATCTAAAATCACACAAAAGGGCCCAATCTCCTTCTTGAAATGTCTTCTCTTTAATGTGTTTGTCATGCCAAATATTCCTTTATAGTTGAATTACTTCAGTGTGCAGGAGAGATTGCAACCTCATTGAAACCATTGAGTTGGAGCAAACTCTCTTGTTGTGTTGTAGTGAGGTCAAATTGTAACCGAGTTTCCATCCTTAAGGTGTTGTAATCAAATTCAATGGAAAACAGAGCCTTCTTCCTATAAACTAGTTCGAATGGAGTAAATCTAGTGGTGGTCTTCCAAGTTGTGTTGTAGGCTCAAGTGGCTTCTACAAGTATGTCTGCCCAATATTTTCTATTGTTGCTAATGACCTTGGATATAATTTCCTCCAATGCTCTGTTTGTTACCTCCACTTTCCCATTTTCCCGAGGGTGATAGACGGTGGATTTCATGTGCTTGATGTGGTGCTGCCTCATGAGATCTTCGATCAGATTTAATGTGAATTGTGCTACTTGTTCAATGACTAATTGTCTTGGAAAACCAAACTTGTGGAATATATTCTCCCTCATAAAATCAACCACCTTTTTCTTAGTTATTTCCTTAAATGCCTTTATTTCAACACATTTAGTCAGATAACTAGTGCACACAATGATATACTTCTTCTGTCCTGATGGGGGATCAATAGTTCCAATGAAATCCATGCCCCACTTATCAAATGGCTCTAGAGTCACTTGAGGTTGTAAGGAAATTTCATCCTTAGGTGTGGGCTTATGCATCCTTTGGCATTGATCACACATGGTGGTGTACCTCCTTCAATATTAATGTAAATTGGGCCAGTAGTAACCTGCTTGTAGAACTTTGAAGGTTGTCCTTTTAGTAACAAAGTGCCCCCCCACAAGGTCCATCATGGAAAGAGGATGTCAAAGACCTCCGCTTCCCTCACAAATCTCCTCAGGATCTGATCTGGCCCCAAATTAAAAATATTTCCCCCAATCCAAGTGAATGGGGCACTTTTCCTAACAATCTAGATTTTCTCCTTGGAGGATAGATGAGGAGGGAACCTACCAGAAACCAAGTTGTTGGTTATATCAAAAAACCAAGGAGAAAGAATTGATATGGAAAAGAGGTGTTCATCTAGGAGTTGATAATCTATCATCTATTCCTTTTCTACAGGCAGGGTTAGTCTTGACTATAAATCTGCAACCATATTCCCTTTCCATGGTTTTTCAATAATAGTCAAATCAAATTTCTGTAACAATAACAACCATATAATTATCCTAGCATTGACATCAGGTTTATTCATTAAATACTTAATGGATGCATGATTAGTGTAAACAAAAGTTTGATAATTAGTGATATAATGCCTAGAATTGTTCAAAGAATGAACCACATCCAAGAGTTCATTTTCAGTGATAGTATAGTTTAACTCAACTTTAGAAAGGTTCTTACCGATGAAATAGATAACATAAGGAAAATTTTATTCCACTTGTCCTAAGGCTGCTCCTACATATTTATCTAGGGAATCTGTGTGTATGTGGAAAGGTAATGCTCAATTTGGACCTCAAGGATATGTGCAGTGGTTAGCTTTTCTTTAAATACTTCGAAGGCTTCTTAACAGTTGTATGTCCAACAAAAGTCTGAATCTTTAGCTAGTAGTCCAAATAAGGGTGAAGCCAATTTACTAAAGTCTTTGATGAACCTTCTATAATACCCAACTAATCCAAGAAAACTAGTGACATCTCTTGTTTTTGAGGGATAGAGACCCTTTTGACGATGACAATTTTGTTTGGGTCAACTTGTATCCCTTCCTTGGATATAGAATGGCTAAGGACAGTCCCAATATTCATAAAAAATTCACATTTCTTAGGACTCAAAGAAAAATTCATTTCAATGCATTTATTTAAGACTTTGCACATATTAGAAAGAGCTTTCTGGAAGTCATACCCATTGATCCAAAATGGATCCTAAAACCTCGAAGTCTTCATGTATATTAACTATCAGAAACACTATTGCAGAGAAAAACCAAGAAGAAAGGTGGAAAACAGAGCTAAGCTGAGGTTCAAATGGTTCTGCACAGGAGCCATTGGATCAGATAGATCAACAGTCCAGATTAAATCAGGAAATCACAATCGGAGTAGACCAGTAGAATGTATCAGAGGTAGCCCATTGGGAAATGCGATCAACGATCTAGTGATTTAACGAGAGCTGTCGGATCGAGCATGCAGATCCAACGGTGGAGATCAACTCGCAATATCACATTGCTATAACATAAAGGAGGACTTATCGAGGGCTTGAGGACTTGTGATATGCGATCGTGATATATCGCATCACAATATTGCATCGTCACGATACAAGGGGTGATACTAATGGACCCGCGACCCTGCGATATGCGATATGCCGATATCGGTGATCGACGATTGGCAATCAGGTAATACAAAGGGTCGTTGATATGAGATATGCAATTGCGATCAAGATGGACCCGATAGGAATTATAGATGCGTCTCTATAATATTTGAGTTTTGATATAAAAGCATTTGTCAGGTTTCAATGTATTCTATGCATTTCCTTGTATTTCCGTTATAAACACAAATACAAAGGAAACCATGGCATATGGGCTTGCGACTTGCAATAACAATGCAACAATGGACTCGATAGGATTATAAGTCAGATTCAATATATTTTGAAGTCCGGCCTTGACAGATTTTCCACACTTTTTCAGTGTATTCAGTGTATTTCTCTGTGTAAATAGAGAATAATGTTTTCTAGGATTTTCACCTGCACTAGTGGTCCTTTCCGTTACAAACAGGTGGCCACCATACCTTAAGCATTTTACAAAGATTGTTTAACGTTCAAAAGGGAGATGAACAAATAGGGGCAGGGAGCCAGAAAGCATAAGAAAGGAATGCAAACTGACATCGCCGATAGGCTTAAAGGCCATTCAATGGCAGAGACAGAAAGAGGGCAGTTTCTCAGACAATCATAGAGAGACAGTCAAAGAAAGCAGAAGACAAAGAGCAAGAGGGAGAGTCTATGTACTCTTGTAGACTTGAGGATTTCAAGTAAATCCCTATTGTTTTGTCACTGTTGTGTTGAGACTCGGTTTGAGCTCACACTTGTAATAATCTTCTCTTAAAGACATAATATAGAGGTCGACATTGAAAGCTGGACCAGGAGATGTAGCCAGGAAGTCTGGTGAACTCCTTAATTATTTGCTATGTTGATGTGTGTGTTTATTATGTTTTCTAACTATTCATTGTCTATATTATTTGCAATCTTTTCGATCCGTTGCACTAAGTAATATAGGAATACCTGCACATGAGTCTGCAATACCTTAATATTGATTTAAGATCTCATTTTCAGATCAAGTGGTATGAGAGCATTAGGTTTTGTTAAGGTTAGACAAGCTTGTGCTAGATTTTGAATGCTAACTAGATTAAAGCTCAGAATAGGAGAAGGAGAACTTGTTGAGGCTAATCCAAAGATTGGAAGAGTCTATTCTTAGAGGAGAATGGCAGAAGAAACTCCACTAGGATTAGAATCTCAGTTTATGGATAGTCTTATGGCCATGCGATCCATGGTGGAAGAGATGTATCTGGAATTTAAGAAGGGTCGAGGTGAAAGCACTTCAACACCCAAACTAGACAAAGGAGCAGAGGAACCTTTTCTAGTTGCCCCTCTAGAAGGAAAAGGAAATGGAGAAATGCCTTCTGCACCATATCCTCCATCATCACGTTCATCCTCATCATCTTCTTCGCATAAAAATAGCCCTGTTAAGAAAAAGAAGAAAACTTCTTTGATTAAATTAAATGTGAAGTTTTATTTGCCAATTTATGATGGAGAACTAAATGCAGAGAAGCTCTATAATTGGATATGACAGATTGATGTATATTTCAAGGTGCAGAACATTGATTTAGAAAGGAGGAAGATTCAGCTGGCTAGCCTTCAACTTGGAGGAACTACACTAGCATGGTGGGAAGGAAAGACACAAGATGATATGCAAAAACATGGTAAAATTGTTTCTACCTGGAATGAATTTGCTTATGCTATCAAAAAACAATTCTATCCTTTAGCTTACATTCAACAGGCAATGATGAGTTGGAAAACTCTTCACCAGTTGAAGGGACAGAGTGTAAAAAGTTATACATAGGAATTCAGGAACAGAGCTTTAACTCTAGGTATATCCTTGGACTCACTTGAGACTTTATTGAAGTATATAGGTGGTCTGCATGGTTATTTAAGGCATACTATTCTCATGTTTAATCCCACTAGCTTAGATGATGTATCAGTTCAAGCCACACATCTGGAGGCTAGAGATAAGAATGTAAACCGAGAGGTTGGGGGATCATATAAATATTTTGTAAGAAAGAGTAAGGAAAAGAAGAAACTGAAATGGAAGGAGAGGAAAGCAAACACTATACAAAAGGATAAACCTTCATGCACTCATTGCAAGAAAGAAGGACGTGATGAGGCACACTGCTGACTTTTGCATCCATAACGGAAACCTAAGAGGTTCGGTGGAAGAAAGGAGAAAAAGAATGCTACAGCTATTCAGCAGGACTTGGGATCAGATTCAAGTGATGAAACAACAGTTATAGCCATAGGTATTAAAGGTAAAGATTCTGAAGTATCCACAAGTAATTCTGCACAATATGTTGATAATGAAAATAATGAGAGAGAAAGAAATGAGCTTTTTTGTATTAGAGTAATTTCCAAGCATAATAAGATTGATACTTTTCTTGATAGTAGATCACAAGTAAATTTGATATCTGAAACAATTTTAAAGAAGTTGGGATTACAAACAAAACCTCATGAGAAGTCATATCCATTAGGTTGGGTGTGTGATAAAACAAAGCTACAAGTAACGAGACAATGTAAACTGAGGTTTGTTATTGGGTCAACATTTGTAGATGAGGTCGAGTTAGATATAGTTCCATTGGATATGTGTGGTATTGTTTTGGGAAGTCCATACTTGTATGATAGGAAAGATATTCTTTATAGAGCTAAAAATAAGTATCAACTCACTAAAGATGGAATGGAATATATTGTAAGAGCTCATAAACTCAAAGGTAACTATTCTCTCATAAATTCATGACAGATGAAAAGAATTGTGAATTCAAGTAAGTAGTTTTTACTAATGGTTGTAAAGACAAAGGATCCTGAAAAATCCAATGCATTTGAAGGTTGTGATTCTAAACAGAAAGCTGATTTAGTTAAAGCTGTTTCAGAGTATGATGTTCTATTTCAAGAACCTAAAGGTCTGCCACCCAAGCAAGAAATAGTACATGATATTTGTTTGCAGCAAGATGCTCCATTACCTAACATTGGAATGTACAGGTTGTCAGCTTTAGAGAATGTAGAGATAAAGAACCAGGTACAGGAGTTGCTCGATAAAGGGTTTATACGACCAAGCACATCACCATGTGGATCTCCAATCGTGCCGGTGAGAAAGAAAGATGGTTCGTGGAAAATATGCATTGATTTTAGAGCACTAAATAAAATAATGATCAAGAATCATTATCCTCTTCCTCGTATTGATGATCTATTAGATCAATTGAAAGAAGCAATTTACTTTTCTAAGTTAGACTTGCAGAGTGGTTATCATCAGGTCAGAGTTGTAGAACAAGATACATGGAAGACTGCTTTCAAGACAAAGCACGGATTGTATGAATGGTTGGTTATGCCTTTTGGCTTAACTAATTCTCCTGCTACATTTATGAGAGTTATGAATGATGTACTCAGACCTTTTATTGATGACTTTGTAATTGTTTATTTAGATGACATTCTTGTTTTTAGTAAGACATGGGAAGACCATGTAAAGCATGTAAATCAGACTTTAGATGTTTTAAAAATATAAAATCTCTATGTAAAACTGTCAAAATGTGAATTTGGCAAAACATCTTTAAATTATTTGGGTCATATTGTACGGGGTGGTGAATTGAAGATAGATCCCTCTAAGGTTGAAGTCATTATGAACTGGCATAAACCCAAATATGCTACAAAGGTTAGGAGTTTCCTAGGGGCAACACAATACTGGAGAAAGTTTATTGCTAAATTTTCTTTGATTGCAACTCCATTACATGCTTTAACAGGATTGAAACCGGTGTTTCAGTGGGGATGCAAACAACAGAAATCCTTCGACACCTTAAAAGATAAAATTAGTACAATACCAGTACTAGCACTACCAGATCTTCAACATCCATTTGAGATTGAGATAGATTCCAGTGACTATGCCATGGGAGCAGTGTTGATGCAACACGGTAAACCCATATGCTATAATTCTGAGACATTTACTTCTGCAGTAGTTAATTATCCCACATATGATAAAGAATTGTATGCATTAGTATAAGGTGTGAAAAAGTGGAAACATTACCTAATGGATAAAGAAACAATCATACATACAGATCATCAACCACTTCAATATTTGCACTCACAAACTAAATTGCAGCAATCAAGAAATTATAGGTGGATGGGTTTTCTACAACAATTTCATCTTGTCATCAGATATAAGAAGCGCATACACAATAAGGTTGCAAACATGTTATCAAGACCAATCATAAATGCATCTACTATAGTTAATCATAACTTAGTAATGCATGAAAGTTACATTGAATAATATGCTCAAGATGTAGATTTTAAGATGTATATGCAACTTTAAGCCATGGAAAGCAAGTAGAAGAATTGGATTATTATGCAAAGGACCAACTCTTATATCATTTAGGAAAGTTATGCATTCCACAAACTGAAAGAGTTAACATAATTCGAGAGGCACATACTTCTCTTATATTAGGTCCTTTTGGTGTAAGTAAAACAGTTGTACAATTGCAAAGTTTTTGTTATTGGCCAAGAATGCATGAGACAGTTTCTAGATATATCAAAGGATGTACAATGTGTGCTACAAGCAAGCCCAGTGATAGGAAATTAGGCTTGTACACTCCACTTCCAATTCCTTCTTGTCCTTGGAAAAGTGTTTCCATGGACTTTGTTAGGGGATTGCCAAAACATAGAAAAGGTCATGATTATTTGTATGTTGTTGTGGATAGGTTCAGTAAAATGTGTAATTTGATACCTTGTAACAAGCAGGTTACAACTGAACAAACAGTAAAGTTGTTCTTTTATAATGTATGGGTTAATTTTGGTTTACCCACTTCTATTGTATTTGATTGAGATTCTCGATTTATTGGGAAGTTTTAGTCAAATCTATGGGAGTTGATGGACACCAGGTTGAAGAAGAGCACAACATTTCATCCACAAACAGATGGTTAGACAGAGGTGGTCAATAGGACAGTGATCTAGTTGCTCAGAGGCTATTGCAGCAAGCATCCCAAGCTTTGGGATGAGCATTTGTGTTATGTGCAGCATGCTTACAACCGTGCCAAGCACTCTTCTACTCAGAGATCTCCTTTTGAGAATTGTTTTGGTTTTATACCAAAATTTCCCTTGGATTTTGTCTTTCGTAAAGACATAGCAGTTGATGGACACAGTGATGTGGACAAAGTAACCAAGTTCATTGAAAAAATCCAGGAAATTCACTAGGAAGTACAGGAACAGCTTGAAAGAATTCAAGCCAAGTACAAGGCAAGACATGACAAGCATCGAGTTGAGCCTAGTTTTCAAGTTGGTGATCAAATCTGGCTGTACATCAACAAAGACAGAATGCAAGGTGAAGGTAAGAAGCTAAAACCAATAAGGTATGGACCTTTCAGGATACTTGATAAAATTGGTGAAAATTCTTTTCGCCTTGATTTGCCAGCTTATATACAGATCTATTCAGTCGTTAATGCAAAAAACTTGAGATTGTATGAACCATCAATTATTGAAGATCCTGAAGAGCAAAGTCAATTGCCTTTTATTGAGGATCTGTTGCCTGAATATCTCAATGAGTTACAGGAAGACATAGTTCTGGACAGGAAGCTGAGAACCACGCATCGAGGGGATGTTGAGTACTTGAGAGTGGGACTCAAAGGTTCAAATCCAAGCAAGGCACGATGGATAGAAATTAGACAGGTCAGAAAACTATATCCTCACTTGATTGATGCCTAAAAACCAACTTTTGGTGGTCCAAAAGCTTTTCAATGGGAAGGCGTGATCCAAAATGGATCCTAAAACCTCTAAGTCTTCATGTATATTAACTATCAGGAATAGAGCTAAGCAAAGGTTCAAATGGCACTGCATAGGATTCGTTGGATCAGACAGATCAACGGTCTAGATTAAATTGGGAAATCGCAATCGAAGCAGATTGTCAGAACGTATTGAAGGTAGCCCATTGGGAAATGCGATCAACGATCCAATGATTTAATGAGAGCTATCAGATTAGGCGTGCAGATCAACCTGTGGAGATCAACTTGCAATATTGCATTTCTATAACACAAAGGAGGACTTACCGAGGGCTTGAGGACTTGCAATATGCGATCGTGATATATCGCATCGCAATATCACATTGCCATGATACAAGGGGTGATACTGATGGACCTGTGACCTCACGATTTGCGATACACTGATATTGGCGATAGGTGATCGGGTAATACAAAGGGCCGTTGACATGTGATATGCGATTGCAATCAAGTCGGACCCAATAGGAATTATAGATGCGGATCTATAATATTTGAGTTCCAATATAAAAGCGTTTGTCAAGTTTTTGAATGTATTCTATGTATTTCCTTATATTTCCGTTATAAACCCAAATACAAAGGAAACCATGGCATATGGGCTTGCGACTTGTGATAATGATGCAACAAAATACCCGATAGGATTATATGTCGGATTCAATATATTTTGAAGTCTGGCCTTGGCGGATTTTCCACTGTTTTTCAGTGTATTATGTGTATTTCTCTGTGTAAACAGAGAAGAGTGTTTTTTGGGATTTTCACTCACACCAGTGGTCCTTTCCGTTACAAATAGGTGGCCACCACACCTTAAGCATTTTACAAAGATTATTTAATGCTCGAAAGGGAGATAAACTGACAGGGGCTAGGAGCCAGAAATCCCGAGAAAGGAATGCAAACTGACAGTGCTGATAGGCTTAAAGGCCATTCAATGGCAGAGATAGAAAGAGGGCAGTTGCTCAGACATTCATAGAGAGACAGTCAAAGAAAGCAGAAGATAGAGAGCAAGAGAGAGAGTCTGTGTACTCTTGTAGACTTGAGGATTTCAAGTAAATCCCTGTTGTGTTGAGACTCTGTTTGAGCTCACACTTGTAATAATCTACTCTTAAAGACATAATATAGAGGTCGACACTAAAATTTGGATCAGGAGACGTAGCCAAGAAATCTGGTGAACTCCTTGATTATTTGTTATGTTGATGTGTGTGTTTATTATGTTTTATAACTGCTCATTGTCTATATTATTTGCGATCTTTTCAATCCATTGCACTAAGCAATATAGGAATTCCTACACATGAGTCTGTAATACCTTAATATTGATTTAAGATCTCGTTTTCAGATCACCCGTAAGGAGTGAAACCATCCATGTATGCCTCAACAGTGTCATGAACAAGTTCAACAAAGATACTTAGAACTATCCTCTAGCAATTAGCAGGGGCATTGCATATATTGAATAGAAGGACTCTATAGGCAAAGGTACCCCAGGGACATGTGAATGTGATCTTATCTTGGTCTGAAGGGTTGATATGTATTTGGTTGTATCCATTAAATACATCCATTAAGGAGAAAAAAATTCTTTCTTGCAAAGCCATATAGAACTTGGTCAATGAATGGAAAGGAAAATATTCCTTCTTTGCATCCTTGTTAAGCTTTCGGTAGTCAACACATATCCTCAAATTCCCATTTTTCTTGGGGACTAAAATAAGAGGGGACACCCACTCACTATCTGAAATGGGATATGTGAACTCTACATCCACTATCTTTTGTAATTCCTCTTTCACATTGTCCTTAAGAGTTGGGTTCATCCTTCTCTAGGGTTGGTGCACAAGCTTACATCCCTCTTTGATGTAGATATGATGAGTATAGACTGAGGAATGTACACCTATAATTTCCTTATAATCCCAAGAAAAAGCATCAAAGTGTTGCCTCAACACACTGCATAACCATTCTTCTTGCTCAGCAAAGAGAGAGGGGTTGATATTTAGAGTTCTAGATGGGCCAATCTCCACAAATTTGGCATGTTCTAGGCTAGAGTAAAGAAAGCACAATTCAGTCCAAGGATTACTCTCAAATACTTTCATCACTTCATCAATTGGTATGGCGGTGGGGGGATGATTCTGTAAGATATGGTCAATAAGGTCATCCTAATCAAGTTTCCATCCCCTATAACAGTGTATAATGTGCAGATTGGGTAGGTGGTTATCTGATAAATTTCTTCCTCTTCCTCATCCTCTAACCATAGTGGTAAATCATGCTCAATAGAGGGTTGAACAAGAGGATACAACACAAGTTGTTTTGATAAATTCCCATTATTAATAGTCATGTTCCCAACCCTACAACTATTGTAGGCATAAAAAATGGCCAACCAAGGTCTTCCTAGGATGAGAAGGTGGCCACTAAACTTGTTTTTGGGATGGAAGACCAGAAAATCAGTGGGGTACTCTCAGGAGTCAATGGAGACCATGGCATCCTCAATAAGTCCCTTAGGAGCTACTGTGGATCTATCTGCAATCCGTTGCAATGTAGTGGTCTTCCTCAAAGTCCCTTGGATATTGAGCTTCAACATGGTTTCCCTAGTCATCACATTGATTGCAGCCCCAAGGTCAATCAACGTATTAGGGACCATAATTCCATCGATGTGAACATCCACCACTGGGATACCATGATCCAAGTACTTCGGGGAGATCACCCTCCCAAGAATCAGATCAAATAGTTGTCCAACAACATTTATGGTGGGAGTAGCTCTTCTTCTTCTCTCAAATCTATTGAAACATTTCTCTTTAATAATTTTGTTTTAAATGGGAACATCTTTGATGACCCAGAGAAAGGGTATCTTGACACACAAGTTCTTCAATTATCCCATAAGTTCAACCTCTTCTGGGGTGTGCTAGTTAGGGTGGACCAACCTTTCAAGATAAGGAGGTGCATTGGATTGAGGGGTAGTCTCTTCCTTCTCCTCTTCAATCTCTCCAGGTAGAGAAGGTGGGTTATTATCTGGGAGCACCTTCCCTAACCAGAGGTTGATCTCTTGAATTTTCACAACATAAGTAGGATAGGATGTCTCCCCATTGTCAACCTATTGTGCTTGCTTATTGTTCGGGTTTAGATTGGGTTTATAAGGAATTTGAGGTTTCTTAGGTGGATTTTGGTGATGAATATGTGGTTGAGGTTGAGGGAGAGGAAGTAAAGCAGGAGGTTGGGTTGTTTGAGGCCTCCACCCTGATGAGAGGCTTCCCGATTGGGAATATTGGGGTGGATATGGCTGAAAAGGAGGGTTTATAGGCTGAGGAGGATATTGGGGAGAATAAGGCCAATGAGGAGGTGTAGAACATGATGTATGAGTGGAAAGGGTACCAAGGATGGAAAGGTGCATTCTGATTTGGATTGTAGTGAGGATAATGTGCACCTTGCATGCCTTGTTGATATGGTCGAGGACCTAGAGGCATCCTTTGGTTAATGAAGCACAACTGCTTTGACCCACCTTATACCCCTACTTAGTATACAACATTCAGGCCTAGAAGAGAGGGACATTTTTCTATTACATTATTCTCTTCACAGACTAAGCAAACTTCTTTGACATTCAGTGGGCATTCATTCCTAGGATGTCTCTTAGTACATCTAGGGAAAAATATAGCTAGTGCCCTTTTTGCTTCCTCTTGCCTCCTTTTTATTTGGATAGTATCCATTTGCAGGGAAAAGGTATGCAACATTTCACTCTTAAAATATTACAACATAATTCCTATCTCATGCTTGATGGCTGTTGTGGAGGGAGAAGAACTAACCAAGCTTTGGCTAGACTTACCCTTTTTCGTAACATTCCTAGAGTGATTCTTGAATACAGTTTTGATATTATCATAAGGAAATGGGTATATATCTCCTCCAAACAACATGTTAAGGGTTTACATTACATCCTCCTTGATCCCTTAGAGAAGAAATAATTTGAGTGACTTAGGATCAAGGGTACAGTTGGCCCTACTATAATTGAGTTGAAATGTTTCCTCATACTCCTCCAAAGATTCATCAGGTCTAAGGGTCATCCTAAATATTTCATCCTTTACTTCTTTGGACCTACATTAATCCCTATATTTTTCATTAAAGGCTTGTTGCATTTGGGTCGAGGTAGTGATGCTGCCTCCAGGTAAACTCATAAACCAACACAAGACTACATCTTTGAGGGTAGAACGAAACAACTTCAACTTCTGCTCATCATAGGCATAATCATAGGTTCTACAAACAACAACAAAATCAAACATGAAGGTGTCAGGATCCTTAGAGGTTAAGCCATGGAAATTTGCAGGGCTTATTTTCTTCATTCTGGCCTCTCCATTGGTTTCTATGATAGGGAAAATCTCATTGTTCTAGTTTTTAGCCATGGTTTTGGTAAGTGAGATAGGTTCTTCTTCCCCTATGGGTTCCTCAAAATTTTTAGGTTGCTCACCTCAAGGGTCTTCTAGCTCCCTTGTAGTCAGAGAGGGAAGTTCACAGTCACCAAAGAAGAATTAAGGTTGGCTGCTTGAGGGGGTGGGGGTTTTTGGTAATAATTTCCCTTATCCCTACTCCTACGAGGCATGAAGAAATTTTTATTTTATTTTAATTTTCACTTTTTTTTCAAAACAATAAGACTGATGCAAAAAAAAAAAAACAAAAAAAACTCTTAAGTAGAAACAACACCTACTTAGACATCTCCTCAAGAACGATGCCAAAAAGTGATGAGCCCTGGTATTACACCAAGGATGTTGCAACTCCCAAGGGCTTCTCAACTTAAATGATCAACCTGAGGTTCATTAAGGGAATTTTGAGGCCTAAAATGGGTCTCCTAAGGAAATTATAAAATAATAGTGGAAATAATAAAATAATATTAGATTACATCATCAAATTCTAGGGGGGAAAAGAAAAAAAATAACTTTTCAACTTGTATTTTCAACTTATCTCCCTATGGGTTTACTCAAATTTCAAGCGGGAACACTCATTGGATGCATAATTTGATTCCTCATCCAAGGAGTACCCATGTTGCATACTTTCAATGGACCCTACTACACGAAAAATGTGATTGCAATCACATTTTATCATGTATTTCTCATTTTTCGTGTAGCAAGCTCTATCAAAATTATGAAACATACGTACTCTTTGGATGCGGAATTAAATTTTTCATCGAACGAGTACTCTTGCTTGAAATTTGAGTAAAACATTAGGGAGATAAATTGAAAATATGAGTTGAAAAAGTAGTTTTATTATTTTATTATTTTTTAATCGTTTTACTTTTTTACTCCGAAAATGTTGAAACATCCCCCATGGTTGACATCATCATCTAGAATCCTATTGGTCCTTATAAAGTTTATTTTGGTTGTACACTTTTCTTAGTAGGCCCATTTTAGACCTCAAAATTCCTCTAATGCATACAAAATTAGAGGTGATAGTGTTATATGCACAACAAGTTAGATTCTACTCATGTCACCCTTAGTCATGCACTCAGATCAAGGTGTTCAGAGACTACTCCTTCATCTAACTACAAGGATAAAAACAAGTCACAATTGCAAGAAGATGAATATGATTATATTATAGAAGTGAAAGTGCCCTACATTCAAGGTAACTGCTAAATTGGAATTGCATGAAAGAAAAAAACCAGTCTAGTTGTGGAAGTAAACCATGCTATTCTACTTGTAGAACTAATAAATGTAACAACCTACTTACATGAATCATCTATCTATTTGTACTTGCTTGAAAATCAGAAATTCAGCCTTGAACACAATTATAAAAAAAATGCTAATTCAAATTCTATTTACCATCTTATGTTTGCAGTGAGAAGAAAATGGAGTTGGAGTGGTCTTAGGGTCTTCCCTAATCATGAAATAAAATCTTGGGGATCATTATTCAACTTCAATATGCCAGGGTCAAAATCTAGAGCAAATTTGGTTGAAGGAAAATAATGTTATAGGTCTGCTACAGTAAGTGCTGCAGGAGGCCTTATTTTGCTGCAGGAGGGGGACACACGAGATTTTTAATGACTAGAATGGTGCCTTGAAAGTGGAATAAGGTGGATGAAGGTAGAAGAAGGTGAGTAAAGGGTTTGGGAGCCCCTTGGCCAAGCCTAGCACCACTCGGAGGTCTATCTTGCACCAAAGTTTGTGTCCAAAATTTCCTCCATTTACCTTAGCAGTGTGGTCTCGATGGCAAAGTTTGGAAGCAATGTGAGGTGTCTAAAAGGGAGATGGAGTGACCTAGGCGGATGCAGAAAGTTGTACCCACCCCTGCAGGTTAGCACAATTCCTGCAAACCAATCAAACACATGCATCAAATGATTTCTATTACAACAAATTAAATTAACATGGAAAAATGAGTTGAATTTTATTGAAATCTACTCTAGCTCGCAACATAAGTCCTAATTTCCAAACTAATGGTACTATCTCCTAAAGTGAAGAAACTAAACATGCAGAAGAATTACAGTCTCATACTTAACAATTGCCAAGAAATCATAAATAAATATTTTTTGTTTTTATTGTAGATCTTCCAATCACTCTTCCAACAAGAGAGGTGATAGGTAAACCTGCAACTATAAATTTTGTAATATAACACCTACTGAAACAAGAAAAAAATTGGAATAACTTGAGCAGGAACAAGGAAGAAATACAAAAGAGGGACTAAAGCCTCTAGGTTGGGCCTAAACCCAAGGGTTTCATCCCTTTAAAACTACTTCAAATGTAGACTAATAGTGCAATTCCCATTAACAGAAAATAAGAGTCACATACATCACATGAACAATGATAATAATGTCAAGCACTAGGATTTTAGTAGCTACTCTTAGCTACAACAAAAATTTGAATCCTAATGAGACTTTTGGCTGGTTTATTTATACAAAAATTAATCGAGGGCATCTCCCTTGAAAAGAGGAGTGATTCCCTCCAAAATCTCGAGACTTGTGGATCTAGTTTCCTTTGGTCTTCACATGTACTTGGAGTTCCTTAGCTGCTAGTGAATTTGAGATGTTGGTGAGGCTTCTATGATCTCAAGCCGAGTTGGAGGGTTAATGAGGTGGACAAGCCTCCTATATTCTCTAAGGATATCTCCATCAAGCCCTTGCATAGTAAATATCTCCAAAAATGTTCCTTTTTTCTACATATTAATTACATTTTTCCATGAAATATAAAAAACACTCTTTAGTCTTCTTACTAAGCATATTATGGATAAAAGTACAAATTAATGTGAGAAAAAGAGATTTTAAGGGTTGGATGATAGCACAATGAACCTCAAAATGTACCTATTGATGGGACCCATCACTGATTTAGAGGATGGCAACATTAAACAAAAAAAAATCCATTTGAGATCAATTGATAAAGAATAACTTAATTAATGGCAGTAAAACATTTCAGCTTAATGCCAGCCAATTCTATAAGCCAAATGAAGAACAATCTAAATATCAAATTAGAAAGCCACATCACCTACATGTCCATAGCTTGAAAACATTGATTAAGTACAATCCATATGCACATGTGGTTGATTATGTGGTTCTTGTTGATCCAATTCAAGTTCAGTGCAAAGAGGAATTTGTTAGGACAAGATGTTTTGAATACAAATATTATGTAATTGGGGGAATCATTCTGTGGAGGCTAGAAGAAAATTGATCGAGGAATATCCAAATAACTCAATTTTTGAGACAATGAGATGTACCATTTATGCTGGTTTAATAGAAAAAGGAAGCAAAGTTATTGTCATGAGATCATAATACAGATAATGGGTATAGGATGTCTATGGATTTCATCGGAAGGATCAAATTATTCATAGTGAATTGGAAAAAAAATGTGGTGGGGATAAGGCAAAAGACAATCTAAAATTTGGGAAGGAATGTTGTATGGAAATAGGTTATCAAATTGAGGAAAAATTTAATTCAAAACGTGGAAAGGTAAATTAAGTTTTTTTTCATAGGTATGGATAACATTTTCTAGTTGGAATTTAGAACTGGGGAGATATGGGAACCAATTGATGATATTTTCAACACATGGGAGAATATTGCCTTAAAAAAACAAAAGGTTAAAAATTCTAAACCCTTAATATGTACCACAAGTAAGACAAGTCCTTAAATCAAGCATATTCCAGATGATATGACTATCATGCCTTGGATAACAATGCAAGGAATGAAGGATGACGAATTAGTCAAATCAATACTATGTCATGTGAAGTTAGGTGAATTATGATTGGACGAAATGTGCTTAGAATTTCAAAAGTAAGTTTGTTGAACTAATTTTTTTCTTGGATTATAACTTTATTTTAAATATAACATATTATTGTTGGTAGCATTTTTTATACATATCACTATATTAGCAATTATTTATTTATTTATTAGTCATAAGGTTTATATGAAAATACAAGAACATATGGTTAAAATGTTGAATGAAGAGAGTTGGGATGATGTTACACACAACTACCTAGAATCAAGTTCTATAGAAACACAAATATTTTTGGCTTGCATTAAAAAATGTATGTTGATTTACATATTCATTTTATTCATATGAAAAATGTTTTTATTTTATTACTTGTACATATATATGTTTATTTTATTAAATATGTTGAAGAAGGATGCACATGGAATATCGAAAGCTTTATTGAAAAAATTAAGTTGGAAATGTTGAGAAAGCAACGTCTTAGGAATGTTGAACATGATCCTCATCTTAGTCATTTCTTTTGGAATGGGTCCGACACTATCCAATATCAAATAATACAAGGTGATTGTGAAGACATTGCAAAACTCATACCGAAAAGGGAATATGCCCTAGTTATTGTGGATATTCCTCATGGTTTCAATTTTCGAAACACTGGATATGATAGTGAGCCTTATATTTATCAAGCTTTTAATAAAGTAGTTACAAGCTTTCAAGAAGTTACAACATCATCACTTTGGATATTTGTAATATTTCATTCAGACACACGATTTTTAATGTTATTATCAAGCTTCAAGGGAAAAACAAACTCAAGGATGCAACTTACATGGTAAAGCATTGAAATTGTATATTTGATTAATGTTATTTTTTTATTTTTTATTTTTATTTTTTTTATTATGTACAAGTTAATTGAAATTTTACTCTATCATGTTCTAGGAAAAATTCAAATCTCGTTGGTTGCAAAAATTAACCAATTATAAGTGATTGTGAGTTCATCCATGTTGAATGTTAGACAACAGATGATAGCTATAATCATATTCTTCTAAATCGAGTAGATGAAAGAGTCATAACCACATATTGATTCTTGATGTTGTCATAAGAAAACTAACATATAAGGATAAAGATGCAAAAGGAGAGATAGATAGAATTTATAAAAAACCACAGAGATTTATTAATTATCCTATAGATTTCTGTTCAAATGAAGGAGATTGAGTTTTGGATTTATTCTCAAGTTCATGTAAGTTTTATTATATAAAATTGAATTTCAATATTTTCTTATTTAATTTTTATGTGTTTATACTAATTTACTTAATTATTTATTTTGTGCTTGATGATTAGGTACAACACTAGCATGTTTCCTACAAAAAGAAAGAATTTGCATTGCCATTGAAAAAGAGTCACTACAATGTAGTTTTATTCAATAAAGAATTAATGCTCTTCAATTTCTTCCAGATGCGATGTAATAAGTTGGTTTGAGGAAAGGGAATTTTAATGATTCACGTGTGGCAAAAAAGGAAAAGGAACCTGGACCACCATTTGATGGAAAGATTGGAAAATGATACTTTGGGAGATCTGCAGACATCGAAGATCCATTAGAAGAGGAAAATGACCAAACTAAAACAAAAAATATTATGGAATAAGTCAATAATGAAATTGTAGAAGATGATGAACATAGATTATATGATATTATTGATTAAATTTTAGTTATGATTGCAAGTCAAAATGAATTTTGAGAACTATTCATTAGTTATACTTGTAATGTTTTGACTTTGAGATTTTATGAGAAGAATAAGTATTCAACTATTATTGTTATATGTTTAATATTTGTATTATATGATTTTCACTTTAATTTTTATGTGAATCACTATTTTTTGTTAAATAGTTGCGATTATTATTAATTTTTGACATAAAATTCATAAAAAAAATGTTATTTCTTAAGGTTTTTTTGTTAAAATTTTCCCATAAAAATATTTTATTTGACATGTCATTGTTAACAAAAAAGTCTCAAAAGGTGTATTATTTTATCAAATGTTTAAATTTATTATTTTTCTACTGACTAGCATTGAAATATTAATTAACAATACTTAAATATATAGAAATTCCTAACTTTAAAATATTAACCCTTGTTTTTTACTACGCGGAAAAATAAAGTTTTCATTACAAAAAAAATTGAAAAGAAAAAAAAAACACAAACCTAAAAAAAACTTAAAAACAAATATCTCGGGGAAGAAGAAGAATACGACATGATAAAATTTAAGATGTAAAAAATAAGCTCTCTAAAAAAGGGGTTTGATGCTGCATCAACACTTTTCAAAATCAGCATGAAAATCACTGACATTTAAAAGAATGTTCATTCTTGATACATAAGAAAATTTAAAGTGTCAAAAATATGTTAAAAAAATCATATTCTAATACAACATTTTTCAAAATCAGGTCATTTTTTTGCTACTTCAAAAAATGGGTAGTCGGTAAAGTTCTCGTTTGATCGGTCATTGTGGTTTTTTCCAAGTTAATTACATTGCATTCAAAAACTAAATCATATCACCCATAATAAAAATATACGAGGCTTACGTTACCACATGGGAAAACTAGTATGAGAAAATTCAAGTATCCACATAAACAAGGAATAACACTTATCCAAATATAGCATAAAACCAAAATGAGACTACTATGAGAAATCCAAAACATGATAACCAAACCAAGTGTTTGATGATGTCACAGGAGCCAAATCCTTTACACTTGAGACAAGTGGCATTGAGGGTTTAAACTCACATTGAATATGACTTTCCATGTGAGCTAAGCATGCTTCCAATATGTCAAGGAATGCCTATTTTTTCCACTGATTCCACTGAATATAATTTAGGAAATAAATGATGTTGTTCTAGTCCTTGTGCTTCTCCTTTAAAACTCTTCCTATCATGGCCTTTAACTGCCAATGAAGAATTATAGAATGCATGTACTGATTCCTTCTTCCCTTCGTGTGAATAGGGTGGGGAAGCCGTCGATACATCTCCTCTAACAACTATGAATCTGAATAGACCTAGTGATATTGAGAGACATGATTCTCAACCTGTTGAATATCCTCCAGAGTACTTGGGGAGGTCATCGAGTAGTAAGTAGCCACCACCTCCTGGGTCTGCAATTGGACACGTGACTGGCTTTTCCGGCCATGGCCACAACCCCCCGATGACCACACATCTGTTGTTGTAGCGTGAGGAACATAATAAACACAAAACCAACAAAGAGCCAAGAGTAAAAATCCCACCAACTCCATAAACCCCAAATAGAGAGCAATCCTCAGAAATGAATACCAGAGTCGGAGAATTGGGAAATAATACTTCCCCTTGAGGATTCCACAAGTCAAAAACCAACTAACCAGTTGAGCTATCCACATAGACTCAAGGGATAACAACAATATGAAGAACTAAAAGGAACTAGGCCGCCAAAAAAATCCATAAGAGGGAGGATCCAATAACCAATTCGAAGAGTAAAAAATCCCTAATAATAAACTAGCTCTGAAGGAAACAAGGGCCCCAGACTCAAAATCAAAAGAAAACTAACATGCTCCTTCAAATACCTTTTACCAAAACCTACAACGCACCAAGAATAGACAAAAGACAAGGTAAAAAAAATACAAAAGGCCTAGAGAAAGATGTTACTAGTTTAAAACAATGAAGAAGAGCCAAGGTCAAGTCTGCCATTGTCCCAAAGCCTGAATTCTCCCCTAGCACCCTGTCAGCCATCCAAGAAGTCGCTGTCATTGCCATCTTCTACCTTATTGTCTCCACCTTATTCCTCCTGAGTTCACATCCCTCACACCCAGGGAACCAAGAAACTGATGCCAGAGTGAGTCACACTCTAAACAAAATCTCTAGCATGCCAATATAAATCAAGAAACTCCAACTTTTCATTATGAATCATAAACTGGCCGTCAAAGCAACACAAACTACCAAATATTGAAAGGGGAAGGGAAATCCTACCTGCATAAGGGAAAAAACACTCACAGGACGTAAAAACTTGCTTTTTTACATAGAAACAAGACATGAATTTTCTAGAATACAACCAACCATACAGACGATATGAAACTTCACATGCTTCGTGCATGGGGGTTAGGGGGGAAGGGGTGGAAGGGAGTGGTATGCCACACCACCCTCCTCTTATTTATCTCAAGATTCGATGGGGTGGGAGTGCCACCTCCACCTACCCCCGAACTCGTTACCAAGTGTTCAGACACCCCCATCGAGGAAAACATATGCACATTTGAAAAAACATGGAACAAGATTCCTGTCCATGGAGATTTACCCCCACTTTATTGTGGATACTATTAATATGTTTTTTTTTAATTAATCAATTTAATTAAAAGAGCAAAAAATGATTAACTACTTTGGAGATAAATCTCAACCTTAAATTTGGGCATACTATTATAAATATTACATAATATTCCGTTGACATTAAATCCCTAGCTTTTATGTTGATTGGTAATTAAATTAAGATTGCCCAATTCCAAAATAAACATGTAAACTTTCAATTAAATAAAACATGTATAAACAACTTTATTGTGAAAGAGGCATATTCACATTCTACAACTTAATATTTGGGGGAAGTGTGATTTGAGCTGTGTTCAATGTGATGTGTGATTCCATCTGTGCTCAAAGTAAAAGTGACACATGTTCTTTTAAAAAAAATATATACACAATTAAAAAACAATTAGTTGTAATAAAAACAAAAATGAATATATATACTTGATTTGTTTTAATTAAATATATTATAAAACATCCAAAATCACATTGTCATTGTACTCACTTGATTTTTTATATAAATAACTCCTCAAAAGGGAGAAGTAATTAAAAGTAAAATAATTCAATTACTTTCCTAATAAGGAAAATATGTGTATAAATTCATTGTGAAGCATTAAAAAATATTAATGATCATAAAAATATTCAATGTGAGTAACAAATAAATTAGTTTATTATATAACATTAGATAATATTATTATTATGTAATTTTAAAGTCACAACGAAGCAAGACAACAAATTGGTACAAATTGGTGTATGAGAGTATGAGACCCCCTTTTTTGTGGGACAAAGTCTAGTAAGGCATACATACAAATTGGTGTATAAGAGTATGAGACCCCTTTTTTGTGGGACAAAGTCTAGTAAGGCATACATACTATACCCTCCTTTGGTACAAATTGGTGTATGAGAGTATGAGACCCCCTTTTTTGTGGGACAAAGTCTAGTAAGGCATACATACAAATTGGTGTATAAGAGTATGAGACCCCTTTTTTGTGGGACAAAGTCTAGTAAGACATACATACTCTACCCTCCTCTGGTTTTAAACCTGTAACCTCTTAGAAGGAAACAAATTCTCTTAACCATTAGGCCCCTTCCCCTTCCGGGTTTTGAACATGTGACCTCTTAGGAGGAAACACATGCTCTTAACGATTAGGCCTCAATGACTTATCTTTAAAAATATATTAATAATTGAAAAACAATTTAATATGAAATTGACATCCCTAAATAAAATATTACAATGCTCAAATACAATATTTCAATGTCAACTATGTATGTTTGTATATACTATAAAGCAATTAAAAAATATCTTTTATTGTTAAAAAAAATTTAATTAGTGTTATTATTTTACATTTTAGTCATTTTTTAAAATATATTTTTTTGATTAATTTTGTTTAAAATTTAACAAACATAAAAATTGCAAATTTAAACTATGTAGCTTACACAATACATATTGAAAGATATTTTCAAAATATTATATCCATTTATAAATTCAAAAATGTTATTATATATATATATATATAAACTTGTATAGCTACATCTTATCACAAATTTATCTAAGCAAGATATATTAAATTTTTAAGCCTTTGCCATGGTCTCCACCACACTTGCTGGTTCAATCAAAAAATTTCTTTTATGTGATTTATATGAAAAGTCTTTTGCTTAATTCATTATGGATTACAGAAACATAAATATCTTAAAATGTTTTTTTTCCAATTTTTACACTTTAGTAGATCCATGATATTACTTTTTTTTTTCTAAAAAAAATTAATTAAAATTTTGATTCAAGATTTTGGGCTGATTTTAACAGTGAGTAATAATTTAGAAGAGTCGGCTTAAAAAAAAATGTGAGGGCAATGAAGTGAAATTCTTATATATATACTCTCGGACCAAACTAATTTGATACTTTTTCTTGTCATTGGTTTCAGTTCAATGTACTGAATGCTTATGTATACACTCTGGGACCAAATTAATTTCAGACTTTTCTTGTCATTGGTCTCAGTTTAATTTGGGTGATCTGAAGAGCAGCAGGAGAGAAATGAAGATGAAAATAATCTTAGCCCGGCCGCAAGAAAGTGGAAGTTGCGGTACACTTTCATGTTCAAGTTCTGCTCAAAGTCAACCTCTGAAACAACTAAGTTCAAGTTCAAGTTCTGTTCAAAGTCAACGTCTGAAACAACCGACAGGGCTCTTAAATCTTGGCAATTCTTGTTATCTCAACAGCGTGCTGCAGTGTCTCACTTACACTCCGCCCCTCGCAGAATTTTGTCTCAGACAACAACATTCTTCTTCTTGTACTCTTTCGTCCACCTCAGAGGGCGATGGCGGCTGCCCATTCTGCCTGGTGGAGAGACGCATCGTCAGGTCTCGCAAAACCACCTGCGCAATTGATTCTCCCCAAACATTTAGAAACTCGCTCCACGTTTTTGCAAAACATTTTGCCCATGGAAGACAAGAAGACGCCCACGAATTTCTGACATATGTCCTCGGAGCCTGCGACGATGTCTGTGTAGAAATGGCGAAGCAACAAAATGGAGACGCAGAGGATGACCAGAGGGAATTACCAGATACCATTATTAAAAAAATCTTCGGCAGCACGCTGCAGAGCCGAGTGAAATGCTTGACCTGCGGAGCCCAGTCAATCACGCGCGACGATATTATGGACGTGAGCCTGGAGTTACCTGAAGAAGTAACATCGTTGCAGAATGCACTGTCATGTTATTTTGCCAAAGAAATTCTGGATGGGGATAATCTCTACCGCTGCGAGAAATGCGAAAATTATACAGAAGCCCGGAAGCAAATGTCCATTTTCAGGCCTCCCAATGTTCTGGTAATTCAGCTCAAGAGATTTATGTGTAGCCCATCTGGTGGGAAAATAAAGCGTGCCATTAGTTTTCCAAAAGGTTTGGAACTGGGTGAATTTATGTCACCAGAGGAAGTTATTGGTGAAGACCATGAGCCTCGGCAGGATTATAGTCTGTTCGCTACCATTATTCATAAGGGATCTTCACAGGACTCTGGGCATTACTATGCGTATGTGAAGGATGAAAATGGGCGCTGGTATCGCTGTAATGATTCTAAGGTATCTCCTGTGTCTGAAGAGGAAGTGGTGGCAGATAACGAAGTTTATCTTTTGTTTTTTATACGCAGTGTTCATGGAGAGGGTGTCAATTTTATTGGGCGGCATGTTTCCAGTCTGGAGATGAGCAATAGCTCTGATGATAAAAATGAGAGCATTAAAGGAAAGATGCGTACTCACAGCTACAGAGGCGATGGTGGCGAAACTGATGAAGAATATGGAAAAAGGCCATCTAAAATTCGGAAATCTGGCAGGCTGTAGCCAGTTAGGGATTTCTTAGTGGATTTAATTTACTTGGAGATTGAACACTGTGGAACGATGTTGCAATAAATTGTCAGAATCCAATAACAATTATTTGACAATCTCATTTTGTTCAAATTTGGCATGTAGATATTTTATAAATGAGATTTGGCCGTACTTGAAAATAATGTGAAAATCATTTAGTTATGGTTATATCAGATTTTGTTAGGATTATATCAGATTTTACATATGCAGTGATTTATATCATTATTTAATTTTTTAATGAATACTTTTTTTAAATGTTTCCTGGAACACTTTTAGGTATCATACTCCATTGGGTTGTAGAATAACTTGGGCTATAATAACTTGTTTACGTAATAAAATTTATGTTCTACATAAAATATAATTTGGGCTATAATTAAAAAATATATATGGTTAAAATTATTAAAATAAAAAATGTTTTGAAAATTCACTTGTTATAATCTAAATTTATTTCATCTTACAAAAGAAATCACCTTAGATTTATACTTTTGATGTATGTGCCAATAAATGTGACATATATTTAGATTTAATTGTAAGATATACTAAAAAAAAAAAATATATCTAAAAAATAATTAGATATTGTCAGGGCAAGAGGTAACTCATTAAGATTACTCATGGTTATATACATGAGTGAGTGACTCTTAGGTTTCATCTTCCAATGAATATTCGTTTTCCATTATTTACTATTTACATTATTTACAAGTGTTCACCCAATCCCAATGATTAGGTGCCAACATTCCCCCCCTTGATCTAAAGGGATGTTGGTGAGTCCAAGCATCGTTTTGAATATTTCAAACTTTTCTCATTCAATTAGACGATATTTTGTATTGCTGTGCTTCTTTTGATTATGGAACTTTCAGTTCTTGGCCAGCTTCATTTTAGAGTTGTTGTCAATCAGTAGTGGAGTTGAATGTACTTGTTTTACCTACAAATCTTTTAGAATTTTCCTGAGCCACACAATTTCTTTTGTTGCCTATGCTGCTGCCACATATTTTGCCTTTATTGTGGAATCTACTGGAATTGATTGTTTGCGTGATCTCCTAGAGACAACTCTTGATCCAAGTCTCAGAGCACAACTTGAAGGAGATACCCCAATGTCTTTGTTCCCATCAAAGTTTGAATCAGAGTATCTAATCAAGCTAAAGTCGCCCACTTGTGTATATTTGAGTCCAAAGTCTTGAGTTCGCTTCAAGTACTAAAACTCTTTTTGGAGCAGACCAATGTCCCTGACACAACTTTTGCATAAAAATGGAGAGGATTCCAACAACAAACGAAATGTTTGGTCTAGTAGTAGTTAGGTAGTTGAGACTTCCTACAAGCTGTCTATATTTTGTTGCATCTTGAAATTCTTTTCCTTCAATGGATGCGAGCTTTAAGTTTTGTTCCATTGGAGTAGTCAGAGGATTGCACTCTGCCATGCCAAACTTGTTCAACAGATCTCCAATGTACTTCTTTTGAGAGAGGAATACTTCAGATGTTGAGTTACTTCAATACCAAGATAGTAGTGAACATATCTCAAGTCAATATTATCAAAACCTTTCCTTAAATCCTTCTTTATAGATGCAATGTAGCTCTAATTGTTCCCTGTCATCAAAAGATCATCTACATATACCACAAGATATACAATTGTTTTTCCAACTTTCTTGACAAACAAAGTTGCAACCTCAAGATCATAATGTTTGAAGTTGAGTTTCAGAAGATGCTCAGTTAAATTTTCATAACAGGTTCATGCTGCCTGCTTGAGGCCACACAAGGATTTCACAAGTTTTCATACTTTATGTTCATGTCCCTTCACAACAAATCCTTCAAGTTGGGACATAAAAACATTCTCTTTCAAATCTCCATTCAAGAAAGTAGTTTTTACATCCATTTGATGGACTTTCCAACTGTTCTAAGCTACTAGGGAAAAAAGTGTCTAGATAGTTGCCCATTTTGCTATGGGGGGAAGTCTCCTCATAATCAACCCATTCCTTTTGTTCAAAACCTTTTTCCACAAGCCTGGCTTTGTATTTTTTAAGTGGGCCATTGAATTTATACTTGTTCTTGTAGACCCACTTGCAACCAATTGGTTTGGTTCACAATGGAGGATCAACTAGCTTCCAAGTGCCACTCTTTATGAAGGCATCACACTCCTTTTGCATCACTTCTTTCCATTCATAATGAGAAGCGACTTCTTTGAAGGAAGTTGGTTCAAAATCTATAGACAAATTCAATTCACAATCATAAGGGACATCCATATCAACAGGTGAATCAAAATCATCTACATCACCTCCATTTTGCCAGGTTGAATTTCTTGTTCCTGTATTTCCAACCTCATCAGGATGAACACTTTCAAGTGTCTTTGTCAGCCACTTTGGGGGACCTTTTTGAGATGGTCCAGGCTGCTTAGTTGACTGAGTTGGGACTGAATCAAGATTGAGCCTCCCAAATCTGTCAATCACATCACTCAAAGTATCATCAGCGGTTGGAGTTTCATGTGGGGGAGAGTGTGCTTCAAAAGAAGATTCCACAAATTGATCTAGTATAGGAAAACCCCTTCAAGGTGTGGAATCTGATTATCAAATTATTGAAATGATTTTGGATATCTGAATCTATCCAAGTGATCAAGTTGTCGCTCAACAACATTGTAAGCTTTGGAAGATTGAAGAAAGATTACATCTCCAGATTCAACAAACTTTTTATTAACTTCATCATAGAGACACTATGCTTTGGAGGTATTTGATTACCCCAAGAAGATACACTTACAAATCCTTGTACCAAGTTTGTTTCTATGTACCTTTGGTATCAAGGCATAACAGGTGGAACCAAAGACCCCTAGATGCTCTACCAAAGGAATGTGGCCATACAACATTTCATAAGGAGTCTTGTTTTTGATAGCATTAGATGGACATCTATTCTTTACATATACAACACATAGAACTGCATCAACCCAAAACATCATTGAATGTACCATATTTAAGATTTTCTTATTAATTCTTTTAGCTACTCCATTTTGTTGGGGATTATAAAGCACAATTGTTTGATGTTTGAACCCATTTTGGCGAATATAATTTTCAAATTCATTTGGACTGTATTCTTTTCCATTATTAGTGCGAATAGAGCCAATATAAGATTGTGCATCATTTTCAATCCATGTATGAAAGTTCTTGAATGTTTGAAAACCATAAGATTTGTTCTTCAATAAATAAACCCAACACATTCTGGTGTACTCATCAATAAATGTCATTATATATTTATTTCCATTTGCAGAAGAAACAAGCATTGGATTGCATAAATATGAATGAATGAGTTCAAGTTTTCTATGTGCTTTGGAATGTGAATCATGAAAAGACTGTTTACTATGATTTCCTAAAATGAAGGCATCACATTGCTTAAGTTTCCTAGGAATTGTAGGAAAACCGGTATCACAATTTTTCTTCATCAAGTGAAGGTTGTCATAGTTCAAGTGTCCAAATCTAGCATAATGAGAACTGTATGAGAAATTTTGTGCACTAGAAGAGGTACCTTACAGCTTGAGAAGTCTTTCTTCTTCTATCCCCATCATGACAAGTTAGTGATTTGATGTTTTTCTCACCTCAACCTTGTCATCAAACATATGGATGGAGTTTCCTTGCTAGTGGATATGGACCAAGGACAAGTTTCGCCTCATATGTGGGAGATATAAAACATCATGCATAAGAAAGTCTGGAAGACCAGGAAATTTGAGCCTGATTGTGCCAAGCCCCGGTGGCTTGAGTTTTGATTTGTCTGCAAAGTATACTACTCCATCGACATTGTTAGTAAATTCTTAAAAAAAATCTCTTCTAAAAGTCATGTGGGAATTTTATCCTGAATCAAGCAACCAATAATTTTTCCAAGAAGCAAGTGAAGCACTAAACAAGTCTTCAGTTATTCTAATATTACAATGTGCCACAACATAGTGAGTGGATTCGAGTGCTTTACCTTTCTCTTTGTCATTAGTTTTACTTTTGGCTTGATTTCTTTCCTGCTCAATTTTTTCCCAAGGAAACTTGCATGTGAATGCATCATGTGATTCACCTCTATTACAACGTATGCAATGAAGATCCGACTTTTCTCCTTGAGAGTGACTGCCCCCCTGCCTCTGAAATTTCTTCTTCCTCTTCCTCTTCAACCACCTCTTCCTTTGGAGGAATCATGAGCATTATTATTCTCTCTATGTGCAAGACACACATCTTCTTCAGAAGACTGAGGAGCTATCTTCTTCCCAAAATCTTTCTCTCTCTCAACAAATTTATTCACAAGGGAGTCAAAGGTAATCTCTTTGAGGTTTCCATTCGGTTACAATGACTCAAGATAATTTGAATAAGTGGGATAAAGTGCCTTGAAAAAAGCTATGAGAGGAATGTCTAGTCAAACTCATTTCCACAACTCATTGAAAATGAGAGTGTGTTTGGTCTTTCGAGACCACTCAAGATAGTTCTCCTTCTCGATAGGAACCACTCCCACAATGGATCAATGAATGAATTTTAAAATATGTGTACTGTAAAAAAAAATACTTATGATGCCAATAGACTATAAGAAATTGGACCTCTACGGGTAATATACTTTGAAAAAATTCACTTCTATTCTGGTGTATTTTTTTAATTTTTGGATAGAGGTATTATGTGGCGGAGGGTTATATGGGGAGGAATTAATGGGGGGAGGGTGTATCTAGTGAAGGGAATTCAACATAGGGAGTGGATAACATTCAAAATAACAATGAGGAGCGGATAACATTCAACATAACGCTTTTGAGCAGAGGTATCCAAGCAATGTATGGGCTATATGATAGTGACATGAGTATGGGTGTATGGGAGTAGCGTATGGGCTGATTGTACAGGAGTAGCGTATGTATAATAGTACGGTGAGTCGAAGAGAAAGTGTATATGGAGGAGGGGCTGTAGAGCAAGAGTATGTATAAATTATTCATAGGTTGCTTTTCTGGGAGCGGAGGATATTTGGAGGATTTTCTGCTATTTGGCATGACACTACCAATTTGACACACTGAATGAGAAGCGGAGGGAGCATGGAGTGGATCGGAGCAGTGGTGTGGCAGCGTTTAAAAAAGAAAAAACAAGATTCGATGATCTGGATTTAAACATGAACGCAACAAATTACAGAGATAACCATAAACATAGAGATGTAGTGGAAATAATACTTCATTTCATTAATGTCAAATACTAAAATATGCTTACAAACAAGAATGGAAATAAAACATCTAGGGCGATGGTAGCTTATCTCTAAGAAGAGATGTGGTGGCTACATGCCTCTGAACTACCTTACAATGAGGCTCAGAGGCCTTTTTATTATTGAAAAATAAGAGAAAACCCTAAACAACCAAAACCCTAACCTGAGGAGATGTAACACCAAGAGTTTATGGGCCCTGTTACACAGTAAAATGTCACTGCCATCATGTCAGTCTCCCTACTGTGTTGTGTAAACACATTCACCTATGCTCATGCTCCTCAAAATGGCTAAAAAACCCTCTTTGCCTAAGTTAAATGAATCATCGCGTCTGTTAATCAAATAACCGTGCTGACAGGCGGAGTCCAGTGTACCTGATGCGCTGCCAACGCGGAAGCACATGTCTTTTCCGCGCTGGTCCTATTTTACGAACAACGCACCCTCCGTTTGTCCTGTTGAGCGCTGACCGGACCTCCTCTATAGTTGATCTATGATGTCAGCGCGTCAGTTCAGTGTCTCACCCGCGCTGATCCTGTTTGGGCGAAGTTGTTCTAACAGCCAACCTTCCGGATCCCTCCAGACTTGGTTGTTAGCATTGTTGAGGTCGCCATCCTTTCCCTGGCATGTCTGTTCGACTGACCATCCACTTATCTTGGGGGAAAGCTCATCCTTTAGCTATTCAAGGAGACCCCTTCTCCTTTATAAGCCACTTCCATTGCCCATGAGCAGGGAGTTTTTGAGTTTGGAACATATAGACTTTGATTGAGGAATTCTTAGTGCATTAGTGCTGCTCTTTGTATGCATTTGGTGTGTTGTGTGAGGATTGCTTTGAGCTTGAGGAAGGTCATGAGCTTGTTGCCTTGTATGTGAGAGAGAGACCTCTTTGACTTGGGAGATTTGCTTCAAAGGTGAATGCTTGGAAGATATGCTGGCTAGACCCTCTAGAGAAGGACTCAGCGTCAAGACTTCGGTTGTACCTTACTCTATTTTCTGTTAATAAAGATAGATGACTACTCTTATGGTTCCATTTCCATTTTTCTAATGAATGATTGATGTAAATTATATCCTTCCTGACTGATACATAGTTGTTGTTAGTAGATTTTACGCTCTTGTTTGCTCTCTTTTTCTTGTGCAGGTGTTCGTCCGCGAGGATAGCGGAGAATTGTGATCAGCTGGAGTGAAGGAGCGAGAGGATCATCTCTTCAACAAACATAGCGTTGGAATCCAAGTAGGTTTCTTTTACCCACTTGTTAATTACAACTAGGAACCTGCAGTGTAGCATTGTTTGATTGT
>APFE030541932.1:228398-250250 GCA_000404065.3 Pinus taeda | reverse complement strand
AAGTAGGTTTCTTTTACCCACTTGTTAATTACAACTAGGAACCTGCAGTGTAGCATTGTTTGATTGTTTCTAGACCCCTGTTGGGCTAGTAGGGATCGCCTCTATCCGTAGAGGGGATTTACCTCTCCAACACAGCCTATAGGAAGACCCAACGTGTAGCAGCTAGAAACAAAGGAAAGGGAACTACAATAGAGATATGACGACATCAAAGTGAAGGCACGTACCATTACCATCACACGGAGGTTGGCTAAGCTACAGGAAGCAAAGGCACTGAAGGAATAGGCGGATGCAGCACAACGAAAGGAGGTAGTATTTAAGGCCAGATTGGGGTCTTGTCTAGATGAATCCTATGTGCTCATAACCTCCATTGAAGGAAAATTGGCTAGTCTGCAGGCAACACAGCAGAAAATACAGGCAGATAGCACAGGACCATTGACGGAGCAGTTGTTCAAGCAGGTTAAGAAAGAGGCGACGCAGTGTATTACCGAGGTTGCAATAGTATAGGTGGATCTCAGAGATCTTCATGACAAGATCTCCCTATCAGCAAAGTGACTCGGGGGAAAGTCACCAGATTTGTCTTGGGGGCCTATTGGGAACAGGTCCCCCAGGGTCAATTTTAGGGTTAAAAGCCCAAGTTTTGGGGTTAAAGGCCCAAGTTTTGTATAAAGAATGTAAAGTATCCACATTTTGTGGTCGTGGAGCGCGAAGATGTAAATATTCAACAAGGGTTTCTGTGCTTAGTTTATGTAACTTGTGTTGGCTTTATGAGATCCACCCTTGGTCCGCGAACCATGGGATTGTATAAAAAGGGAAGTCTTAGAAGAGTCTAAGGCAATTTTAGTTCAGTTCAAATATGTTTTGAAGAGTCATTAATGTAGTGGGTCAGTGAGAGCTAAGAGCAAAGATTCTTAGCAAAGGAAAGAGGCTCTACAGCTATGTGTGCAGAGGCATAGGGTAGAAGTCTGCAACTGAGTGCGCAGACCCCTGCAGTTGTGTGCGCAGGGTAGTTAGAGTCTGTAAAGGAGTTTTGAACATCAATAAAGAGAATTATTCTGGAATTACCTATGTACAAGCTCTTTTTACTTCTGTTATGAATGCATGCAATTATCTTATGTTGAATACTAGGTTTATGATTTAATGTTGTATTGATGTGTGAATCTATGTGTTTTACTTTATTATATGAACGCAAGTAGGAATATCTATTTTTGTGAAGATAACCATAACTCATGTTGAAGTTATCCACTACTTAAGCTAATTCGAGTAAATGCAATAGTAAGAATAATTATAGAGGTGTGTAAGTGTTTGAATCATGTGTTTAGGGTACGCAAGGGACAATCACAAACCTTCATGAAGGACTCAAAGCCAAATAAGAGAAGTATATCGATAAGCACTAAAAATGTTATCGATGTGCATGAAGGAAGGATTAGGGTATAAAACGACATCACTACCATCTCTGGGTGTAGAAACTTGGTTCCTGCATCCCCCCCATACTGCTTTGGTTGAGACTTCAATCCGCGGTCCATGTATTGATGTCAGAAGGCCCAGTAGTGTAGGGATTTTCTTGGATAATTAATGTTGAACCTGTGTCAGGGCTCATCAAGCCAACACATAACTCTACTTCTTTTCTGCTTACCGATTTCCAAAAGGTCCAGTGCTGCAACCTTCAACTTTGATGCCACTTGTAACATCCCCCAGTAAACTTACATGAAAATTCATAAAGTTAGAAAATTTTAATAGCATTTTCCAACGTGTAACTTTTTGAATTACTTACTATATTCCTTAAATTACCATTAAATAAACTGTCATCATTACATAGAATAATCTTTAATAAAGGAATAGTAAGTTACACATCCATTACCTTCTAGTATTGTATCATATTAACTTAAACTTCCATATGTAACCTTGCATCAATTCCATGATTCTTTTAATGCAATTAGTGAATCACGTACTTTCTAATGTAAACGTTATATCATGCAAGGAATCAACATCATAGAAAAGGAACAATAGAAAAACACATCATTAGACAATGATATACCATAGAAACCCCATAGGGTGAAAAATAGAAAACGTTTAATTTTGTAATAACCTCGGGGTAAAATTTCAAGTAATAAAGGTTAATAAATGCAAAATAAGACCAAGGTCAAGGCACACTTATTCCAAGTTGAATGTTGGGAAAAATATCCTAGTGGGTATCACTTATTGTGTATTATCGCTAAGGGGAAATTGGCAAAGGCAATGAAAAAAGGCTTTGAAAAGGGAAAAAGGTATTATGGGCATTTTACTTATGAAAATAAGGGAAAATAGGATAAAAGGGAGGTCAAAGGTCACAAGTTGCATGTGAGGAGGAAATTGAAGGAAAATTAAGGGAAAATGAAGAAATCAGAGGCATTAATAATAAAAAGGCATGAGAGCATTAGTTGGTAGCCTTCTGTCAGTTCATTTTTAGAATTGGTATTCAGAGAGGAGAAGAAAAGCAGGCAACCAAAGGAAGGACAGGGAAATCAAAGGAAAGCAAGGACAAAGCAAGGAAAGGTTGGATCAAGCATCCTTAGTAGGAATACTTGTAGGTAATAGGTTGCATGTATGATTTCCTAGCTGGTTTTTGCATTCATGCTATGTGCATGTGTGTATTTGGTTCATTTATTTCATTGACATGGCTTTTGCCATGTTTTTTATAGTGGTTTTTAGCCTTTCCTTTCCATTTTTGGATGGCCATGGTGTGATGGGCTTCTTTCTTGGTTTAAATCTGGATTTTTGGAAGGTTTTGGATCTAGGTGAGGTGGCCTTAGGAAAATCCCAAGGGTTGGGGGTGGAGATGGTCTTCTCTCGAAATCCCTTAACAGGTGGGTGGAGACAGGAAAATTCCTCAAGGGATGGTGAAGGAATTCTGAGGCATCCAAGTTTTCAACTCCATTTCCTTATGTGCATATAGGAGGTTGAGTCTTATCATAGTGACCCTCAGATCATGTTTACTCTTGAAAAACTGGTGAAAGTGGGTAAATGTGGGAGGAGGCGAGTTAGAGGGTGGTATCAAAGAGGTTTGCACCTCTTTGGGTAAAATCTGATGTTTTCAAGGTTATGGTTGCCATGCATGGAGTCATGGTATACAGTTGGTGTTATAGGACAAATTGTCCTCCTAATCAACTCAAAGGAGGAAGACAAGATGACTAAAGAAATGATCACAATTGCAGGCGCAGAATCCACACTAACGCTCTGCATACACTAACTGCTTGCTTTATAAAGCTTGTTTACAAGCATAAAGGAGAATTAGTCACCCTGCTAACTCTTGTTGCTAGACCAGGGGGAGCATTAGTGAACTTAAGTGATTTTCAAGTGGTTATGCCAATGAATCTACCATTAAATATATAGATATTATTTCCCTAAATTTGTGCAAGAAAAGCAGGGAAACTCTAAAAATCAAGATATTTGGAGAAATTCTATTTTGAGAATGAAGGCAAATGGGAAAAATCTTGTAAACAAGGCAGGTTCATGGTTTTTTCCCAAATGAACTACAGGTGGAGCCTGGCAGCCCTAATTCGATTGCTATATAAGCAACGAGAGGGCCATTGCAAAAGGGATTAGAGCATTTGGAAGGATAGCTCACAGAGCTATTGTGAACTATCATATTCTTGAAGGAGTTAGCTGAAAGAAGGAGAGAGAGAGAGAGAGGAAGAAGGGGTAAGGAAGGCTGATACAACAAGTTGTTGTAATCACTCCTCCATTCTGAATATAGGACTGCGGTTGTGTTCCCTACTCCAAAGTGTCGGTGATATTATGCATTTATTTGTTCATTCTGATGCTTGTTGTGTTGAGTAGATAAGTTATACATTTATACATGTTTGTTACGGATTCTTACATTAATTGTCAGAAGTATATGCTGTGATTGGTTTGCTTTGTTATTTTGTGTAGGAATCGTCTTAGAGTCAGTTAGGAGGAGTTCTTCTTATTGCACAGAGATCCCCAAGTGAATCTAGAAAGAAACAAAGGTGATCCTCTTTCTATATCCTGTCAATATATGTCTAATAGATGAACATGTGTGTAACTGAGAGCTTTTGTAGATAACCTTACGGTCTGTCAAAGGTCCCAAGAAGACTTTTGAGGGTAGTTTTCATCCTGTGCATTTTACCCCATAGCAGAATTTGTGACTCCATCGGGGACTATACATTTAGTTCCTGGTTATCCGGACTGCTCTCAGATATCTTCTCTATTCTATGAGCTTCCCACTTCTTCATATCCTTTTCTGATGCACCATCTAACTTGTTGAATCCTACAAAGTTGCTTTCTCTTCAGAAACTGATCCCAAAAGCCCACTATTTGAGCTCTTTCCCTCACTAACACAAGTTGCTGGTCTACACAGAGCTTTATAAAGCTCTTTGACTGTGCATAGGGTGCATTAGTGGCCAAACTAAAGCTTTGTTTACACACACACACACACAAAGCGTTAGTCTCCCATTTCCAGGTTTTTCAAGAGATTTTGTGCACCAAAAGGGGGGGAAACTTGTCCCAAGGGCTAAATTAAGATTTGCAACAATATCATGCTAACAAATTTGGTGTCTTAAAATTTATTTTTTAAGAAAATGCATTAGTTTTTCTCTCATAAAAGAATTTTTTGTTGAAAGAAAAGTTGATAAACTATACATCTCCTTCTGTCAAAATAGTTGTAAGCTACTTTGTTTTGGTTCAATAGTTGTTAGGGAATATTGAGAAAAGAAACTTTCGGTTATGCAAAGTGTTGAATGACTTTAGATGCACTAATGAATACATGAATATGTGAAATAATAGATGTGTAGAATAAGACTCGTTTGCATAAGAAATTGAAAAAAAAAATTAAAGAATTGTTTTGCACGGTTTATTGATTCGAGAGTCTCTTCATATTCATACATCAACACCCCCTCTAAAGACAAATAAGAAAGTACACTAAAATTTACACTAAAATCAATCAGATACTCTTTTTAGAGCAAACTAGCATTAGATAGATTAGGATGATGGGGTAAGAGATTGAGTCAACTACCCAAGGTTGAAAATCAAAACTAGCGTCAACTACCCAAGGTTGAAAATCAAAACTAGTGTCGCTAACAAGTGAAAAATCCTTCTGCACTCATATTACCAGGACCACTCCACTCACAACGGAGCGAAATATGAGAAAACATCGGATTGTGATTAAAGGTAGCCTGCCTTCTCTTACAACTCCTTTGGGCATTCTGTGTATTGAGGGTCCCTTCGGGGATTTCAGAACTGAGTCGGGGACTCAGGTATCCTACCTAGACAACGTGTAGTCTACGACTATGTCCCCACTGATAATGTCTGTGATTTGAGGTATCTCTAGTGGCCAATACTTCTAGGTACTTACCTAAGGTGACTGGGACGCACTGTCCTAGTACCTCACACAGATGGATCTACTTTGTCTTCATTTCTTGGGAGGGTGCTCATCTTCATGAGAGTACTTGGCCCCATAATCTGAGGTTCGGGCGAAGCTCAAAACTAAGCATAATCATACATTTGGAAATCCTTCTTTGTTACTCATTGAGAGACTGGGTTTCATCTCCAGTAATCAGTGTTTATCAGACGAGGTAATTTCACTTTGTTTGTTGATTGTCATTTTTAGTGTATTTTTTCTTTTTAGGTACCTAAGTGCTATCGTTTTTCAGACTTAAAGAATATCACCTTAAAATTTATCTGATAAAACTTAACAGTCATTATGGCTAAATCTAGCCCTCATCATCAATACAGACAATTATTAGGACTTCCTCCACTTATTGTGGAGGATCCGCCGAGTTCCAGTGACTCGAATTCCTCATCTTTGAGGAATCAGTCTCTTAAATCGCACACAGGGTCTATGTTGACAACTGACGATTCTGATTTGCCAAAGGATTTCTTTATGGAAGGATTTCTTCCTCATTTTAACACTCTTACAAATTTGTCTGACCCTGTAGTCACTCCCGCAGTACCGGTACTTTCTTCTTCAGTAGGTGGAACTTTCCCATCTATCCAATCGACGCCTCAAGGGTCATGGAATTATAAAGACACTATTGGTCCTCTACCACCTCCCCAGTCAACGGTCATTACAACACCGGTAATGTGGAACCCTACAATCCCATTCATCCCAGGTGCTGCAACTCACATAACACCCTCTATAAGTAGAACCTAGTAGATGCCAGGTTCCACTCCTATGGTGCCACAAAGCATACGTTCGACTAGTGCCACATATAGTGCTCCATATAACACTCAATGCGGCAGTGTAGTCCTAGTTTACCAAAACCAAGGTCAGCTTCCAATGTACAGTTATAACCCCCAAATTCAAACATCTGGGGCAGTTCCCAATATGCACATGGCAGTAGGGAATGTCACAGTTCCACTGCCATTCTCAGGCATGCACGGACAATCGCTGATTGACATGAGTGTACCCTCTGTCAATCAAAGCCATACCGTTAGTTTTGTGTCAGTTAGGAATCAAGTATCAAAATCCCCATGGCAATCCCATCTACAACATTGTACCGCAAAGCAACTGTTACACCATGCAACCCATGTACACCATGGGGAACCAAATGGTGGGAGGAGCACAGAACTCCTCAGGTCATCCATCATCACCATGGTCTGAGTTGGGGGCACCCAACAATTTTCCTTTTTTGGCAACATTGGATATCCCCAACTTATAAAAGTTGACAAACGACCCCATCTACCACAACTTACAATGGCCGCCGATCTTGCATAAAATACTGATGGACATTCCTAAGCTCGATAGAAAACAAGGGGAGGATTCGGGCACTCACGTCAGCATCTACAATCTATGGTGTGTTTCTAACTCTATGGTGGATAAGAGTGTCCGGTTACGTCTTTTTCCCCGCACCCTTACTGGAAATGCTGCAAAGTGATATATTGAGTTACCACGTGCGTCAGTGAATACCTTTGACGCTTTAGCAATGGAGTTCCTAAAGCACTTTTAGTTACCTGGCCGTTATGAGACAGTGACAGAGCCCCTTACTTCATTTCGTCAAGATACTACCACCCTCATCTTCGATCAGATCCATGAATGGAGACGTAGGTGGAGGTTAGTCAAAGTGCCCATCCCTGATTTTCTCTTAACAGACTAGTTCTATAAATCGCTACTCCCACAAATCGCTAGAGATGTCGCTCCAAGTGGTGCGGTCATAGAGGACCAATCCATACATCATGCCCAGCACTTAGATTTGATTTATTCACAGTTTGGCACTCTCTACGACATTATCCCCTATGCTCTCGGTAACCCCAATCCTCCCACCACTCAATGCCCTGGAGCGCATGCCGACAGGATCGTCAGCGCAACCTCCACGGGCGCTGTAAAACAACTCAGTGGGTCCGTTGCCAAGTTGGCAGTGGACCCCTCTACCAAAATGACTGCTCTTGCTGCCATTGTGATTAACTCTATGTAATCTACACAGAAGTCTAGTAGCAAGAACAAGAAGAAACAAAACAAGACCGCTCCTTCTGAGGAGCAACCATCTAAGCAACCCAACCTAAAACAGAAGGTTGTTGTGCCTACTGATGTGGAAAAGGATAAAGGCACCAACTATTCGTGCAAACTCTGTCTTGAAGAACACGTAACTTTGCGTTGTCCACGTCTTCAAGAATGCATGGATTACCTTGCCAAGAAAGATTTTGGTAAGGCACCTGCTATCCTTAGAAATCCTTTTCCTAAACAACCGCAGCAAAATATCGTTGCCAACCACCATAACTCACGTCAAGGGGCAGCGACAATTCACAACATCCTTCAGCTGGTGAAGGAAGTTCTACCATTTACACATTTGAAATGGTAGAACTAACCACAAGAGCCAAATCTTATGAAGCTCCAGTCGCTCCGGCAGCAGAATCATCCGCAAGTCAAAACCCATCGCCGCCAAACAATTTGCAAATCGAAAGGCCAGTTGAGGACTTTGTAATTTGACCCCCCAAGGGGGCACTTTGACACACAATGCACAACAAATCTGCATGTGCCACCCAACACTACAACATCATAGAGGATTTGATGCAAGCGTTGTCGGCCATGTCGGTGCTCGAAGTATTACAAACATGCCCTAGCCAAAGGAAAGCTTTGCTTTTGGCTATCGGGGGTATTGACCCTGCGGATTCCATGCTTTCCATTTTCGACATGGACAAGTGTAAACCTCCCCTTTCCCACCAGTGTCCATTTTAGGTGAATGTCACTTCGAAAGGTAAAGGTATACACCAAACTGTCATCGAGGAAGGTGCTTCGACTTGCATCATGTCAGCTTCATATTGGCTCACCTTGGGTTCCCCAACCCTCTCCCCACCATTGATGTATAAGTCGTGGACAAGAGACTCGACTATAATCTATTGCTGGGTCGTAATTGGACATATGCCATGACAGCCGTTGTATCCAGTGTCTTTCATATCATCCCATTTCCATTGGATGGAAAGGTCATTACAGTGGATCAGTTGTCTTTCTACACCCCTGATTATTCACCATTACCAAATGACTCTGTACCCCTAGAAGGAGGTGTAACTGACAATTTTGTTAGTATAGGTACCAGTTTGTTGAAGGCTTCCTCCCTGATGGGTTTTTTTCCTCTTCCGTCACTGTAGGTTCCACAATCGGTTAACATGCTTTCGTCAATTCCTCATGAACCGACCGATCCCTGGATCCTAATAATGCCTTCAGGCATTGACACATATGGAGACCAAATGCCACTATCATTAGCTGAATTGGCCTACCAAGGCATTCAATCAGCATCCACATCTCCGGTAATGTTGTCAATCACCGACAGTACCAGCCCCTTCCCATAACCACTCCTCCTTTAGATCTGTGCGATCAACTCCCATCAACGGACTAATTCGTTCAAGAAATCATGAGTTTTGGAGAGCAACATTGGGAGTATTGGCACATTTGGGCTCCGACATCTGACTCGGACATGATGCCACTTCAAGTCCTGTCCTTGGACACAAACGAAATCATTTCCCCACCCTATACAAGCATTCAAACTCTTGGGGTGAATGAAAATATGGATGACACTTCCAGGTCATTACCCATAGATAGTTTAGTCATGACAGGCACCATGGAAGACTCCCGAATGAGAGTAGATTGCAATATTGAGGAAATTGCAAGCTCCACCTGCTTACATGAACAATTCCATGAAGAATTTGTTTGGTCTCACAAGGAAATGCCCGACTGTAATCTGTCTTTTGTTGCGCATGAGATCCAACTTTACGACGAGGCAAAACGAAATGGGTGGCCAACTCCTTCCCTTGAAATAGCCATTGAACCCATGCCCAGCCCCACAGCCAAAGAAGAACGCCTATTATACCTCAAGCAGCTGAATAAAACCTATCAAAATGCCAATTTGGCACTCGTAGCTCACAAGGAGCGGGTACAAACCCAATTTGCAAAAGCAGTTAGGTTTTCTTCTTTTCAAGAAGGTGATTTCATATCGCTATATCATCCTAAAGATAACCTCTTGGAGGCATGCACACTTCGACCCATATGGCTAGGTCACTATGTCATAACGAAAGTCCTCCCCTCAGGGGCATATGAACTGCAGGACTGGGATGGAATTCCACTCAAGGAGCCCACATACGGGCTCTATCTGAAAAAGTATTATGCCTAGTTTCGTATTGGGCATGTGCTTTGTAATTTTATGTATTCATAAGTTTTGTTTAATTTTTTTGATGTGATTGGATTGTTTTGTTATTTAGTGGAGTACTTTTCTCATGCATTCTCCTTTCAATGCAGATGTCATCATTTCCCTTAGCATACGTAGGATACACAGATGGTGCCAATCGTCACACACGGCACATTGCATGAGCTGCTTGGGTCATCTATACACCCTAGTTGGAACTATTTTGCTCTAGGGGACTCTTTCTTGGTACCGCCACCAACAATATTGTTAAGTACATGTCTGTCGTTTCGCTTCTCACGAAAGTGTCATCGAGGGGAATCTCCAATCTGGTGGTCAGGTTAGACTCCCAACTAGTCGTTATGTAATTGACAAACTATTATCACGTCTATAATCCAACCTTGTTATGTAATTATCTAAGGGTGCGACCCTTGGAATGTCGATTTGAAATAATCACATATGAGCATGTTCCTCGAGAAATAAATACAGTTGCTCATTCATTAGCTAACTATGTATTAGATTGACATTTGTCTCATTTTTTATAGTAGCATGCATGAGAAGTAAAACATTTACTAAAGTTAAAAATTTGTCACAAAAAACATTTTAAAACACATTTACACCACCAAAATACCAAAAATATTTGTGTATATATATATATATATTTATATATATAGTAGATAGATAGATAGATAGATAGATAGATAGATAGATAGATAGATTGAAATCCAGTTTTTTACATCAAAATATCCCAAAACTTGGATGATTTAAGTACAAAATGGCTCAAAGCCCAGCTTTAAACACTCATATGGCTACGCCAAAACACTTGCTAAAATGAGCCTATTGCTCCGAAAAAGCTAAAACAGCGCTAGCTACCCTACAAAGAGGAACCAGAAACCACTCAGGTACACCAATGGTGTGTCGTTGCATATGAGCAAGAATCTCCCTCATAGGAAGGGGAGGGACACCCAGAGTGAAACCCTCTAGGTTCATCAGAACCTCGCAGAGACTATCAACATCACCCCCTCCAGCATGTAGTTGGCCGCGTCATCGCATATAGCGAGGTTTGCTTGCAAGTCGTACTGGCGCCACATCTGTGTTAAGCATAAAAGTTTCATGTTAGTTATTATCTCATCATTAAAAAAACATTACATATACATTCAAAAGTACAAAAAATACTTAAGTACTATTAACATTATTCTCACCTTGAGGACCCCAGTTGGTCCCGGGTGGTAGCATCAAGTCTAGCTCACCAGTAAAGTCCATGCCTTCATAGGCATAGTCGTCAACAATCACTATTTGGCTGTGAAGCCACTGAAGAAGTCTTCGTCAAAAAAGTGCTAGAGTGGTCCTCCTCCTGTGTGAGGATCAAGTGATGACCAACAACCCTACCTTGGCTCCCTCGGATCAAAGGGACCTAAGCTCACCCATGGGCACATGACAGGTACCCTCTTAAGGATAAATGAGACTATGATAGTACCGTACCCAAAACTGTGTTGGGTACGGGTCTTGCATGCTGTCAATTATGCCTTCAACTGGTGAAGCACTCTTCACACCAGTTGAACATCTGGGGCTAGACACAGTCAATGGCAAGAAACAGTTGGGCCTTTGTTGCTACGTGGGGACTTTTTGAGCCCACCAAACACACAATCAACCATAAAACTACCCTCATAGACTGAGATCAGATCCTCTCTATCAGGACTCTGTTGTTGACTAGTCCACTCCCAAGGATGCAGTAGATATCTACTAGCTCTAAAGTAGATCTTGGATCTGACCTTCCACCAGTAAGTTTTGCATGTACCCCACAGCACGACAAACCAGTCAAAAAGTAAATGTCATCTTGGTCAATTGCCAACTCTTGATCTCCAATCATGAACACTTGCTCGTGTTCATCCCAACGTTGTATAGCTCCTCCTTTCCTTTCATCAGCTCTAGCCTTGCATACTTCAACAAACCGCAACGGCACAATGCAAGTATGCAAGTTGGATCATTTCGCATCAGCAATTCCTCATTATCATGGGCTCGTTCTCTCCATAGGTGAGTCATTTCAGCTTGAAACCTACACAAAATAACCCTAAAATCAGTTAAAATGGGGCAAAAACACTTAAGAAATCCATGCATGAGTGTTTCAAATGCGCCCTACTTCCCGAACGCCCCTCCCAGTGCTGCACAAGGAGGATTAACGCCCTCCAATGGTTTGTACAGAGTGTTTAACACACCCTACTGGCCTGTAAGAGGGCGTTAGTGCACAAACATGGCTCTAGGGCACCTTAGATCTGCAAATTTCCACCCACAAAATTGATAAAAAAAAGGTTTAATATAGCATAGAGCAAGGTTTTATCTCTCACCTGGGACTGACGACACATCGAATGGTTGCCCGGATCTCTTGCAATGATCCACGGAAAATCTGCTCCTCTTTAGCTCCAACTAGCTCTCACAAACTTCAAATAGTGAAAATGATGCATGTGAAGGCTCAAAGCTTTTCTTTATATAAATTTGAGAGACATGGTTTTTTGAAAATCATTAAAGAGGAAATAGTCCATTCTACATGATTTTTTATCATGCATGAACCCAGATAATAGGAATTGTTGCTTTTGATGAAAGTACTTTAGGAATGAAAAACAGTAAAAGTTGCATGCAAGTCTTTTTAGAGCACTGTTAGGGATATTTTATTGCTCTTTAAAAAATATAAACATCCCTGAGCTTTTTGTCCTTGCGCTTGTTAAATCTATGCAACGATAGACAGAGAACTTTTGGAGACATTTTATTGCTCTTTAAACAATATAAACATCTCTGAGTTTTTGTAGTAGGACTCGTTAAACATCCATACCACAATCTGTAAAGCACTTTTTGGGGATATTTTATCGCTCTTTAAAAAACACAAACATCCCCAAGTTTTTCATCCTTTGCACTTGTTAAATATATGCAAACGATTCTCTAAGCACCTCTTTTTTGATCTTGTTCCAGCTCACAAACTAAAAAAGACCAACGGAGAATCCTTTTTAGGCACTTTTTTCTCACTCTTTAAACTGTGTGTCTTGCTGCTCGTTAAACATGCTAAAGATGACCCGAGCATTCTTTCAGGTACTTTTTTCCAGCTCGTTAAAAAATGAAAAATCTCGAGTTTTTGTTACTAAGCTCGTTAAAGTGTCACAACAAAACACGAGTTTAGTCCGCCGCCTCATACTTGTAACAAAATGAGGTCGACATCTATTAGAAAAAGGTTTCTCTTTATCCAGGTCCAATAGATTAAATATGGAAAAGTAACTGATATGGGTATACTATTAACCTTTTGTCACACCCAGTTAACAACTATGACAAAGGGACCACCATGGAGTCTCTCTTTATGATCTTTTTAGACTCTCTAAAGATGAAAAGATCACCGAGTTGTCTAGTCTAGACTCTTTAAATACACAGACAAGATATAGATTCGTTCTTTTTACGATACTTTTCAGGCTCTTAAAAGATGAAAAAATTGATGAGTTTTCCTGTTTGGACTCATTAAACTAATTTGATAGGGCAAAGAGTCGTTCTTTTTGCAATCCTTTTTAGACTCTATAAACATGAAAAGATCGATGAGTTTACTCATCTGGACTCATTAAAAAATCAGGCAGGGAAAAATGGACAATACAACTGTATCCTGTATCCGGAAGCATGATTTGGCAGCATTCGTTCCCTTGAACATGGCACTCCCTCAGATAAATCGTCATTATGATAGCCTCTCAATATGAACCCTACCAACCTATGAGTTTTTAGCCTATATACCCTGATGCCATTGCATCTCCGTATCTTAAACACTCTGTAGTGTTCATGTGTCTAGTGTTGTCTGGTTAAATTGTCATGCCTTCTATTGTTCAAGGGTCCCTACTTGTTTCCTTGATCAACTGGCCCTACATATCCTTTCATCACACCCTCTATTGTTTAGACCCAAAAGCTTAAAAGATTCTTCAAAAAAACAAAATCATCCTTGTCCAGTTTCATGTCGACTGATGTAGGACACGTCATTGCCTACCTTTCGACAGGTTCCTTCCTATCGACTTCAACACTCTATCTAGGAAGATAACCTAGAAATACATTCAGTGCCTTGGTGCTTGCAGACATTAGTGGCAGGTTACCTTGTGCTTGATCACGAGTTTTCATCATTGGCTCCTGGTTAAGCAATTCTACGAGTGTTCGACGACAAAAAATCTTTCACACTTGCTAGTTTGCACTGTGCATCTTGGAGACCATCACCATTATCAGTGGCCTTCCTCGCACCTTTGAACAGTCTCCATTATTGGTTGGTAATTAGATGATTTTGCGCATGTTCGACGTCATCTCATTTTATCACATGTACCAATCTATGTTGTTCGGTGAAGCGAGAATCAAGACCTTGGGTAGAGGCTTGCATCATTCAGCCTTGTTTCCTCTCCCAAGCTGCGATATTGTTCATTGAAGACAACCATTTCAGGATAATCTATTATGTCACTGGATCTGCCCTGTGCCATATTGGCGGCCAGCATTGTTATATCTCTGAGGAGAAAGTTATTCTGACATAGCTACTGAGCATGGGAATGCCCGACTCAGGACATGATTTTAGTAGTTCATATATATGTATCTTTTATGTATCTGGTTTTCCTTGCTGCCCAAAACTTCTCTCTCTCTCTACAAATATTTTGACAGCAAATTACAGTGTATTTTCATAAAGTATTTTGGCCATCGTCTCTGCCTCTGATCTCATACTTTAGGGGGCATCTGTTATAGGACAAATTGTCCTCCTAATCAACTCAGAGGAGAAAGACAAGATGACTAAAGCAATGATCACAATTGTAGCCCCAGAATCCACACTAACTCTCTCCATACACTAACTGCCTGCTTTATAAAGCTTTTTTACAAGCATAAAGGAGCGTTAGTCACCTTGCTAACTCATGTTGTTAGACCAAGGGGAGCATTAGTGAAATTAAGTGATGCTCAAGTAGATATGCCGACGAATATGCCATTAAATATCTAGATATTATTTCCTTAAATTTGTGCAAGAAAAGAAAGGAAACTCCAAAAATCAAGATATTTGGAGAAATTATATTCTAAGAATGAAGGCAAATGGGAAAAAGCTTGTAAACAAGGCAGGTTCATGGTTTTTTCCCAAATGAACTACAGGTGGAGCTTGGCAGCCCTAATTCGATTGCTATATAAGCAACAAGAGGGCCATTGCAAAAGGGATCAGAGCGTTTAGAAGGATAGCTCATAAAGCTGTTGCAAATTGTCATATACTTGAAGGAGCTAGTTGAAAGAAGGAGAGAGAGAGAAAGAGGAAGAAGGGGTAAGGAAGGTTGATACAACGGGTTGTTGTAATCACTCTTCCATTCTCAATATAGGACTACGATTGTGTTCCCTACTCCAAAGTGTCGGTGATATTGTGCATTTATTTGTTCATTCTGATGCTTGTTGTGTTGAGTAGATAAGTTATACATTTATACATGTTTGTTACCGATTCTTACATTAATTTCTAGAAGTATATGCTATGATTGGTTTGCTTCGTTCTTTTGTGTAGGAATCATCTTAGAGTCGGTTAGGAGGAGTTCTTACCGCACAGAGATCCGCAAGCGAATCTAGAAAGAACCAAAGGTGATCCTCTTTCCATATCCTGTCAATATATGTCTGATAGATGAACATGTGTGTAACAACTAGCTTTTGTAAATAACCTTACGGTCTGTCAAAGGTCCCGGGAAGACTTTCGAGGGTATTTTTCATCCTGTGCATTTTACCCCATAGCAGTTGGTATGATCATGCATGATGTTGTCATTTTGATATGATTATGATTATATATGTATCATGCTAGTATGGACTAGTTTGCAGATGAGATAAGACTCCCTTGAATGTCATGATGTATAGTTTTGATTTTGGTATCTATTTGGTTTATATGGCATGACCTACTTGTAGGAAGAAGAAAAGAAGAGATTACAAGCAAAATGGTAGACTATAGTTCCTGTGAATCTCCCTACAGAGCATTTGGGTAGAAAGGAGATGACTATTCTCCTAGTATAGCAAATACATTGAGGAGTTTGAGGGAAAAGATCAAAAGTTGCAAAGAAGACAATGGAAGGTTGGTTGAGGCTCAGGAAAGACTTTCAAGAGCTCGGGAAAAGCAAGCAGAATTCAATGCAGTGATTCTTCAGAGCTTGTCACATTTGCAAAAACAGGGGTAGTTGAGGATCAATCAAGAGTAGGAGGAGAAAACTAATGGAGAGTATGTTAGCAAGTATCGGTCTAGATATAGGTTGGATAAAGGGGATATTGTTAGAGGCGGTAGATCACTGGATACACCTAACAGGAGGACTAGTATGTATGGGAATCATTATAGTTCCTCATCTAGGAGACATTGCCATCATCGTTATTGTCATCATTCTTATAGGAGGAGTGGGTACATGTCAGACAAGTTCAAGAAAGTCAAGCCTCCTACATTCAATGGAGAGATGAAGAAGTCAAATGATGTAGAGGCATGGTTGCTTGGGACGAAGAATTTTTTTAGATTGCATAACTACATCAAGAACATGAAAGCCAAAATATCCACCTTCAGTTTCAAAAAGGAAGAAGATATATGTTGGGAATCTATGAATAATGTCAAGGGAATTCAAGAAGAAGAGTTGATTTAGGATGATTTCGAGAGACACTTTAAGAAGAAGTAACTATCAAATAGGTACTATGATAATAGAGCTAAGGAGTTCTATGAGATGAGTATACTAGTAGGTTCCTAGAGCTATTGACATATGTGCCTTATCTCAAGGATGAGAAGACTAAGATTCAGAGATTCATTAGTGGATTTCCAGTAGCATAAAGAAACTAGATTGAACTTGATGAGCCCAGATCATTGGATGAGGCCATCCGGAAGTTGAAGCAATGTCATGAGCAGTAAAAGCATAAATCTTGTCTTAAGCGTGAATTGGAGGGGAATGAGAAATTTAAAGGGAACATGCCACTAAAGCAGGGAAGACCTCAGGATGCAAGTGAGAAACAAAATGTTGATGCTTACAAGAAGTTCAATGCAATTGATAAGGGACATGGGTTAGAGCCTAGAGAGAAACATTCTAGAGGTGATGGTAGGGGATCATTACAGTGTTGGATATGTGGCAAATATTGTCGCAAGAGGATTGTCCATTGTACTAGGGTGGTAGGCCTCAAATCTATAGTGATTAGGAGGGACAACTAGTTTTGGATGTTGGTCATAGAATTCCTTGGATTTATGTAGCTATTGACAACAAGTAGGAAGATCACCAGAAATCCATTATTGAGATGGAAGGTAAGCTCTATGGTCGAGTACTTTGTATTTTGATTAATCCTAGATCTAATTATAGTTATGTTAATCATGACATCATGGATAAGTGTGGCTTGAGAAAAGAAGTGCATGCATAGTCTTGGTTGGTGTATTTGGCTACAGGTACTAAGAAGAGAGTTCAGCACTGGGTAAGAGCTTCTACATATGAGCTGAATGGCATGCGTATAACATCACATATGAATGTACTTCCATTGGGATCATATATTATGCTTTTGGGTATGGATTGGTTGTATCTTCATAGGACCAAAGTAGATTGTTATGACAAGGCCATTAAGTGCCTGGATGATAATGGGTAAAGGATAAGTTTATAGGGAAAGAAGAAGCCTACATCAATTGGGATGGTCACAACTATGCAAGCTAAGTGCAATTACAGGAAAGGGTGTGTAATGCTTTCAGTTCATATTTCCAGTGACAAGGGTAAGGATGTTGAGGATGAAAAAATATTCAACGGGTATCGTGTATTACAGTAGTTTTAGGATATGTTTCCAGCAGATATTCCAAAGTTTCCTCCCCATAGGAAAGTGGACTTTTCTATTGATTTGGTACTATGGGAACCACCAACATCAAAGGAACCTTACACAATGAGCACAAAAGAGTTAGTAGAGTTGAAGTTGTAGCAGAAGGAAATGCTTGATAAGGGATACATTAATCTAAGTGTGTTGCCTTGGGGTGCACCTATATTGTTCGTGAAGAAGAAGGATGGTACTCTTAGATTGTACATTGATTACAAAAATTTGAACAAGGTGACGATTAAGAATAGGTACCCATTACTAAGGATTGATGACTTGTTTTATCGGTTGAAGGGAGCAGTAGTGTTCTCGAAGATTGATCTTAAATTAGGATATCATCAGGTATGCATCAAAGAAGAGGACATCTACAAGACTTATTTTAGGACTAGGTATGGTAACTATGAGTTTTTTGTGGTTCCTTTTGGTTTGAATAATTCCCCAACTACTTTTATTTACTTGATGAATAATGTATTGCATCCTTATGGAGACAAGTTTGTGATTGTATTCATTGATGATATATTTATATATTCTATGAATGAAGAAGAGCACGCCAAACACTTGGAAACAATATTGAGATTACTAAGAGCGCACCAGTTGTATGATAAACTTAGTAAGTGCAAATTATTTCATAAAAATGTACATTACTTAAGACATGTTTCCTCTAAGGAAGGCATAACATTGGATCCAAAAAAGATAAGGGCTATGATGGAGTGAGCAACTCCTAAGAATGTGGATGAAGTTAGATCATTCATGGGGCTAGAAGGTTACCATAGGAGGTTCATCAAGAACTTCTCATCCATTGCCTATCCCATCTCGTCATTGTCAAGGAAAGGTAATAATTTTGATTGGACGTAGGAGTGTGTAGTGAATTTTGAGAAGTTGAAGTAGTTGTTGACCAATTCTCTAGTTCTTAAGATTGCAGATCCATACAAAGAGTTCGTTGTGTGTACAAATGCCTGCAAGAGAGGATTTGGTGGGGTATTGATGTAGGGGGGATGGTGGTGTATTATGAGTCCAGGATGTTGAATGAGCATGACCAGAACTATGTGACTCATGATATTGAGTTGGCAGCTATTATTCCTGCCTTGAAGATGTGGAGGCATTATCTTCTTGGAAGGAAGTCTGTATTGATGAGTGATCATAGTGGGTTGAGATATATGTTTGACCAACCAAATCTAAATGCCAGGCGGGCTATGTGGTTGGCCACAACTAGTGAGTTTGACTTCAAGATTAGATACATTAGGAGAACAAGGTTACATATTCTCTTAGCAGGAGAGTGCAGATAAACCATCTTGTAGTAGTGAGCTCTTATGGGACAGATTTACAGGATCAGATCTTACAGGTAGGCTAGTAGGATGGCATGTGCATGGAGCTTAGGCAGAGGTTACAACAGGGTATAGATGATCAAGATGTGGACTATCATATCACGGCAGATGGTTTTGTGAGATTGAGGGACATGATCTATGCGTTGAATGATAGTGGGCTCAAGAAGTTTATGTTGAGGGAGTTTCATGTCAGGCCATATTCAGGTCACCCAGGATATCATAATACATTGATAGTTGTGAAGAATTTCTACTATTGGATGACTCTAAAGAAGGAAGTGGCATATTTTGTGACTAGATGTTTGGACTGAGTAGGTGAAAGTAGCGTGTAAGCATCCAAGTGGGTTGCTTCAGCCTATTCAAATTCCTGAATGAAAATGGGAGGTCATTTCCATGGATTTCATTACAAGTCTTCTAAGGACATCAAGGTAGTGTGATTATATCATGGTTGTGGTCGATAGGTTGAGCAAGGTAGATCACTTCATTCCAGGGAAGATTACTTATTCAACCACTGAGGTGGCACATGCCTTCATTAGGGGTATCATGAGATTGCATGGTGTTCTTAAGAAGATTGTGTCAGACATGGATGCTAAGTTCACTTCCAAGTTTTGAAGGAACTGTTGCAAGTTTTAGGACAGAGTTGGCCTTCAATACAACTTGTCATCTGCAGAAAGATGGATAGATAGAGAGGGTCAACATGATTCTAGCATATACATTGGGGATGCATGTCATGCACTAGTAGAGGAGATGGGATGAGTACCTTCCATTAGTTGAGTTCTCTTACAGCAATGGTTATCAGGAGTCACTGAGGATGAGTTTGTTTGAGGTATTCTGGGTGGAGTTGTAATACTGCCATCAACTGGAGTGACCCAATGAACATGGTAGTTATTGGACCGGATATGTTGGTAGAAATGGAACAGGAAATGGGGGTTATAAAGAAGAATATAAAGGCAACAAAAGGAAGACAAAATATTTATGCAAACCAACACAAGGCACTTAAGGAGTTTCAAGTTGGGGAGCATGTGTATTTATGCATCAAGCCCAAGAAGAGCTCCTTGAGGATTGGATCATGTGCCAAGTTGGCACCACGGTATTGCGGGCCTTTCAAGATCCTTGTGAGGATTAGACCAGTGGCATACATATTTGCATTGCCTCCAACAGTGAAATTACATGATGTTTTCGATGTTTCATTTCTTAAAAGAAATGCAAAGGATGTTGATCATGTTATTGATTGGTGTGTATTGTAGGTGGAACTAGAAGGAGAATTCCATCTAGAACCTCAGTGCATATTACAATGGAAACAACTCATGCTATAGAATAGAGAAATCTAGAAAGTTAAAGCGTAGTGGAAGCACTTTGGTCCCAATGAAGCTACATGGGAGATGGTTTATCAGATGGGAACTATGTATCCTTCATTGTTTGTCAGTTGAGTTATAGTATTGTTGGTATATATATATATATATATATATATACCACCATGATTTATGTTATAATGCTCCAATAAGAAGTATGGTTTTCTGGTTGTGATGTTTTTCATGATGGTTTTGCTTTTGAGTAGGTTGTGCATTGTAAAACCTGCATCGAGTTGGGTTATAAATCTCCATGGGAAATATGTTTTGGTTTCTAGCGATTTTGTTGGTTTTATGTGTCATAGAACACTGAGGATGGTGTTCCCCTAAGGCTGAGGGGTATGTAACAACCTTGTGTTAAAATTTCAAGTATAAAGGTTAAAAAGGAAAAATAAGACCAAGGTCAAGGGACACATATTCCAAGCTGAATGTTTGGAAACATATCCTAGTGGGAATCACTTGTTGTATATTATGGGTAAGGGGAGGTTGGAAAAGGAAATGGGAAAGGCTTTGAAAATGTAAAAGGGTATTATTGGAATTTTATTTATGAAAAAAAGGAAAATAGGAGAAAAGGAAGGTGAAAGGTCACAAGTTACATGTGATGAGGAAATTGAAGGAAAAATAAGGGAAAATGAAGAAATTAGAGGCATCATTAATAAAATTACATCATAGTATCAGTTGATAGCCTTTTGTCAGTTCAATTTCAAAATTGGTATTCAGAGAGGGGAAGAGCACCAAGAGGAGAAGAAAATAAAGAAAGCAAAGGAACGACAAGGAAAGGAAAGGAAAGCAAGGATCAAGTAAGGAAAGGTTAGGTCAAGCAAGTTAAGCAAGAATACTTGTAGGTAACTTGTTGCGTGTATTATTTCTTAGCTAGTTTTGGCATGCATGGTATGTGCATATGTGTATTTGGTTCATTTTCTATCATTAGCATGGGTTTTATTGGGTTTTTGACAGTGGTTTCTATCGTTTCCTTTCCATTTCTAGATAGCCATGGCGTGATGGGGTTCTTTCTCAATTGAAATTTGGATTTCCGGAAGGTTTTGGATCTAGGTGAGGTGGTCTCAAGAAAATCCCAAGGGTTGGGGTGGAGATGGTCTTCTCTGGAAAGCCATCAATAGGTGCGTGGAGATAAGAAAATTCTTCAAGGGATGGTGAAGTAATTCAGAGGCATCCAAGCTTGGTTTGGGTTCGTGATCTCAGAGTCGATTTAGGTGAGATTACAATATGATGAGGGCGAAGTGGTTTAACCTTTGGATTCCCTTGGTTGTTATGGATTGGTTTATCCCAGGAGATCCCACATTCATGCTTCGAATATGTCATGAGGGTGATTGGATGAAAGAAATAATTGGTTCAACCCAATCTATGGTCAGGTGGTATGTGGAAGTCCCTGACTTAGTTGGATTTTTCTTATGGTTAATAATAGCTAAGTTTCTCTTGTCTTCATAAGCAAATGTACTTATTATTATGTGGCTTTAATGGATGCTCTATCATTGTTATCTATCTGGTTATATGTTTGTTATAAACAATGTAAACTTTGAAATGGGAACTATAAACTCAAAATGGGAACTCTGGCCAAAAAACCTCGAAAAAACATCAAAAACAGTGCTAAAAACGAAAATTGTTTATACTAGAATAACATCTTTTTTTCTTGGGTAATTTTTCAACATGTTTTAAAAATGGTGGTGAAAACCAATTTTTTGTGCAAAAATTGTCCAGAAAACACCCTCAAAACGAAAAGTGTTAATGCTGGGA
>APFE030541932.1:213534-226766 GCA_000404065.3 Pinus taeda | reverse complement strand
TTTTTTATATATGCATTTATATATATGTTTTTTAGAGACAATTATTTCATGTGGATTGAAAATTTAATTAATGATGTATAAATATGTAGGATATCGAAAATGTGAAATATCTTCCTTCTTCTTTAAATATGAAAAACAATATAAACCTCACTACAAAAAAAAAAAAATTAAAAATAAAAACAAGAAAATATAAAGAAGAAGGCCACTTCCAAAATTATTAAATTTACAAAATAATTGTTTACATTTCATACGTTAAAAAAAAAAAACCTTCTTAAAAGAAGGGCATGGTGTAGAATTACCACTTTTGAAAATCAACATCAAAATCACTACCATTCTAAAACGCAATGTACACAAAAAAATTTATAGTGCCAAGAACTATGCTCTAAAAAGAACATGTGTGTTCTGCATCACCCATTTTCAAAATCGGGTCACTTTTTTGCTATCTCTACAAAACGGGTAACAGTATCAATTCCTGTTTCAAAGTTTACATTGTTTATAAGCATGATTATATGATAGATCTAATTATCATTCTTATCACATTTTATTCAATGAATTTCTAGTTAAAGAATGCATGACCTAATTGGTGTTATGACAACTATTTGTGAGAAGGCATAAATCCTTCTCGTTAAACCTCAGATAATTTTTCATATCCTAATGTTCAGATATGCATTCTTGACCTTTAGGTTGCATGTTCATCATGTGTTTAGCAGAATGTCAATCTTGGTTTGGATTGGTCAAGTCAAGTGATGGTTTAAGTTTTGGTTTGGAAGCTTTGTTTCTATGTGATTCATCATTTCTGGAAGTTTCACTGAGTTATGGGCATGTGCCTAAGTCCTAGCACTGAAAAAGCGTCTCAGAATTCGAGGTCACTAGAATAGAACTAACTAAAAATTTCCACATTCATTGGGAAGAAAGCCTATGGGAGTGATCAGAGGATTACAATCACTAGAGGCCTTGGAAAGGGAGTGACTGAGGCTCTAGTTCAGTAAAAAAGAGAGTTAGCTTAGGGGTTGGACACCTGGAGGAGTTGGGTTGCTCTTGGAGGTCCTGTGGCACTTGAGGGAAGTCAGTAAAGTCTTAAGTTGTCAACTCCATTTCCTCAAGGTCATATAGGAGGTTGAGGCTTATCATAGTGACCATAAACTCATGTTCACCCCAGGAAGACTGGTGAAAGTGCGTAAATGTGGGAGGAGGTGGGTTACAAATTTTATTACTAAATGTTCATGAGGGTGTTCACTCCTCACTAAATGGTTTGTAAGGGAGTCCATCCCTTAACCGTTTTCATAAAACCTTGCAAAGGTTATCATCTTAAATAAAACATATCTAGCTAGAAGCTCTTACAATCATCATGATATCATTTACCCACGGATACTCAATCTTTGTGTCTTTGTTGTTTGGATGTTCGTATCATTGGACCATCCTGCAACTGACACTCCTGAATCTAAATGGACCATCAGTTCTTTAACTACCACAATGTTAAACATAATCCATATTCAGCATACGTCACAATCTTTTCCTACAACTACTACTATCAACAAATTTTGATATCATGAGTATATCAAGTATTAATCAAACCAATAATAAATCTATACTAGTGATGTTTCATCATTTATTCATCTGCATTCACGAAATGCACACAAAATATTGTGACATGCTTCCTTTAACAACACTGCACATGCATTAGTTATAAGCATATATCTATCAAAACATGTTTATAAACAAATACCACATTAACTATTATTCCCCTTGCACAAGAACATAGTATTTCCAAGGAAATCACTACAACTGTCCAGACATGCCTTTAAGGGAAGCTAACACATCATTTATGATATTAATGCATGTGATTACATAAAATAAAAATATAAAAAGTAGCCCTTCAATTACCTCTTGGTATATACAATTATTTAGTATTTTCCAAAAGAAGTAATATCATAAATATTCTTATGCATGTTGTTGTCGCCAATTTGACCCCAATTAGATCTTGGCTCCTTCTGTAAGTTTTTCCTTGTGCCTCCCTCATCGTATGACTTCATCTTATATTCTCGAGATCAAAAGCTCAAGTCCATCTCACCAACGTTTTGACCTGAAGGAAAAATATTAATTTCTCTTTTGGAAAGTCCCCAAATAATGATGGTCATATTCAATATGGGGTTTTAGTCGCCTCACTATCTCTCGTTCACTTTAACCCTCTTCAAAAAATCAGTCTACCTTTATGCACCCTCACACGCACAAGCCTTTTTCTATTATGTTTCGCCTAGTTCAACTCCCTAAAATACAAAAGACAAATCAATAAAAGGGATATGAAAAATCCTAAGTAGGGCTAATAATTAAGCGTCGTTAAATAAATGTCACACTATAAATATGCATATGAAGCAATTTATTATGATTTTAATTTTGTAAGTCACATATAAATTCAAAATACAAACAATTAAAAGATTAAATATCACTAACTACTATATGTGACTAAACATAATCGAGATATTATTACTATAACAAAAAATTCCTAAAAATGGGGAAACATTGATGCACGAGCATCAAGACCCCCTTCATATGTAAATATGGAATAAAAAGGTAGGTGTGATTATTTTAAATATTTTGTTATTTTTAATAAAATAGGGAGTGTTTTTAGGCATAAAAGCAATAGATGTGGATAAGGAAGGCTTTTCTATTTTAGAACAGGGAAAAATATGGGAAAAAGCCTCAAGATGCTTTTGCCATGTGTATGCATTGCATGTAGACCCTTAGAGGTTTTAGTTGAGTGATTTTAGGATTTCTTTTATCATGTTAAGTTTTATAAATAATGTAGCCTCAAGGACATTGAGGATCAGAGAGAGAGATAGAGAGATAAAGTGTGAGAGGTTTCTGGTTGGGAGCCTTCGGGCAGTTGTAAGGGCCATCAATTCTGATTATCTGGCCAAGTTTGTAAATAATTGTTTTATTTTAAATATATATATATAGATTGGATGATTGTGAAATCACTGAACTTGTTTTGTCAATCTGCCATTTCCACGATGGAGGAAAGTTTTTTTAACTGATGATGCGTTCTGCTGTGGTAAAATCGATGTGTTTCTTTTTCTATTGCATGGACATCGGAGTAGAATAGCTGTGAGTTTTTATTGAAGGATCCTGGTTAATTGTAGGTCCGCCCTGCATCAAGTGGTATCAGAGCGGGAACAGTTTCCTTTGAAGGTTCAAGTGTTTTTTTTTTTTTGTTAATTGCATGTGATGATTTTTGGGACTGATAAGTATTGATCTACAGGAATAGTGAAGAAATCTCAACGGGAAAAAGGAGAAGTGAATGTGGCAAAACCTGAAGATTCAACAGAGGTTGAATAAAGTTGCAGATGGGGGAAGCCTACAGGAGCAGTAGAGGATGCTCAAAAGGTTCCAGCAGAGGACCAATGGTTACCAAAAGACCAGATCCAGAGGGAAGGATTGGTGAGGTAAGTGGCAGCAAAAGAGTTTGCTGTGGCAGAGGCTTCATGCAACGCATAGGTGAAGAACTTTTGGCGATGGAGAAGACTACAAAAATTCATAAACGAGAAAGCAGAGGTTCAAAAAGAAGCCACAGAGATGAGATGACTACAGGAGTTTGAGAAAGAAAGATTGCAGAAATAAAGGCACAGTTACAGGTACTGGAAGAACGGCTGCAGGAGCAGGAAAAGGAGAAAGGAAAATGGCTCTTTCCACTGAAAGGAAAGAGAGTGATTTGGCGACAATTGTAGAGGAGGTTGAGGCAAATTCTGATTGCCTTGGTGAGAAAGGGACTTAGAATTCTTGTGCCAGAGATGAAATTTGAAAATCCCACATGCAGATTGGTTCAAAGGAAACTGTTGAAGGAAGCAGTGAGGACTAAAAAGACTTGCAGTTTAAAAACTGATGAGATGTGTATGTTTGCAGGTGATGTGATTACAGGTGTTGAGGAGGATGTGCCATCTTATGAAATTGTTAGAGCACAGGAGGAAGTTCTTGTAAATGCAGAAGAAGTGAATCAGTCTGAAGCACAGATAAAGGAAGTGACAGTTGATACTAAAAGTTTATGTATGAATGCCGCTAATGATGAGGTGCTTCAGCGATGCTACAGAGAGATTGCATTGTTAGAATACTGGTTGGAAAATCCACAGTATGATAAGCAGATTGCAGAAGAAAGAGGCCAGTGTAGTGAACCAGAAGAAAAAGTTGCAGAAGAAGTTGCAGATGAAATTGCAGATGAAATTGTAGGGGATGAGCCAAAGCATGTTGCAGAGGGACAGGAAGTTTAGGAGGTAGCAACATCTATGGCGACAGCGGTAGCAACATCTATGGCAACAGCAGCAGCAACATCCATAGTGACAGCTGAGACAACAGTGATAGCAGCAGAAGAGGCACTGATGCCTTATGATTTTTATTCTAACAATTGTTTTGTGAGTACAGGTTTTACTGAAGAAGCTGGAGAAAGTCTGCTAGACAAAGAAATTAAAATGATGATGCGGAGGATGATGAAGGAGTCCTGGAAGAGACCAGCACCAGTGAAGCAAAATAGGAGAAGCAGCAAAAAGAAGACAACAAAAGATTGCAAGAGTGCAGCCAGTGGAGCAATGCAGCATAAGGTGTGGGATCCAGGCATACATAGATCCGAACACATGATCAGGAGATCATGATTAATTTTAAGGTTGGGTGTATGATGCAGGAGCATCAAGACCCCCTTCATATGTAAATATGGAATAAAAAGGGGGGTGTGATTATTTTAAATATTTTGTTATTTTTAATAAAATAGGGAGTGGTTTTAGGCATAAAAGCAATAGATGTGGATAAGGAAGGCTTTTCTATTTTAGAACAGGGAAAAAGATGGGAAAAAACCTCAAGATGCTTTTTCCATGTGTATGCATTGCATGTAGACTCTTAGAGGTTTTAGTTGAGTGATTTTAGGATTTCTTTTATCATGTTAAGTTTTATAAATAATGTAGCCTCAAGGACATTGAGGATCAGAGAGAGAGATAGAGAGATAGAGTGTGAGAGGTTTCTGGTTGGGAGCCTTCGGGCAGTTGTAAGGGCCATCAATTATGATTATCTGGCCAAGTTTGTAAATAATTGTTTTATTTTATATATATATCTATATATATATATATATATATATATTATTATATTTAAATGAATTGTGAAATCACTGAACTTGTTTTGTCAATCTTCCATTTCCACGATGGAGGAAAGTTTTTTTAACTGATGATGCGTTCTGCTGTGGTAAAATCAATGTGTTTCTTTTTCTATTGCATGGACAACGGAGTAGAATAGCTGTGAGCTTTTATTGAAGGATCCTGGTTAATTGCAGGTCTGCCCTGCATCAAACATTGTCCACAAAAATGGGATTAAATATACAAACGAATTATTTATTATGCAAATCCTTTAATGTCCATATATTTGAGAGTGTTGAAATTCCTAAACAACGTGTGTATATTCGTAATGAATATTAAAAAGAAATTTTCATGAAGATTAATTCTCTATTTGTACCTCACATAATATTACTATTGATCTCATCATGAATTATTGGTCAAATTTTAACTTTTGCCTTTCCTTCCATATAACTATGTCATAGGTGCAAAACAAATTCAAAAATCAATTATTCAAATTTTTACTATTTTAAAGCCATAAATCTGGAAAATATATAAATAATAAAAAAAATTAACCCTAAGAACCACATGAAATGTCTAAAGCCATTTATTAAAATGATTGTTCTCAAAACGTTTGCAATAATTTATTAAAATTTTATTAGGGTTTTCATTAAAATTTTATTAAGGTTTATTAAAAATACGTGAGTCATGTTCAACGAGGCTTATGGGAAAACATTGATTAAATCATTTGATTTTAAACCATAGCCAAAACATTAAACCTCGTTGTATTAATAAATAATTTATGCTATAATATTAATTAAGTCATTATACATAAAATAGGAGCTCTATAAAACCACATGAGCAAATTAATTCTTAGGGCCACTAACTTCACATCATTCATATGGGTGCCATTGGGTCAAAGTAGGAGATTAATTCACTGTTAAATACACATTCGATGTGGAATGAGTCCCTTCATTGAAATAAGATCAACGGAGGGGATCTAACTGAGGGGATCTAATTCACTGATAAATATAGGAAATTCCTATTTCCATGTTTATAGGAAAGTAATTGTGCTCTGACATGTGAGGTAAATAGCGCTCGCCCTCTCTCTCCACGCTGCTATCTCGATTCACGTGTTGTGGAGAGAGAGAGCGAGCGCTATTTACCTCGCATGTCAAAGTGCAATTACTTTCCTATAGAAGTGGAAATAAGAGTTTCCATAAATACACACCCGATGTGGAAGGAGAACCTTTCATTAAAACAAAATCAATTGAGGGGATTCCATCTAGTGAATAAGAGCTCATTAAGCCATATCCTATTCCTTACATGATATAAAATGATAACCTTCGATTTAAAATGGCATTAATCCCTAGGTTCATTATGTCCGCAACTTTGTTGGATCTTTTAAAGCCTTTCGCTTCCAAAATCTATTTTATTTCACTAACAATTCATTTGACTTGGTTAATGTTTTGTTTTTATTGTCATGGATTTGTATTTTTATTTCACTAACAATTCATTTGACTTGGTTAATGTTTTGTTTTTATTGTCATGGATTTGTATGTGCAAAATATATTCTAAGGTTTTTATTTTTGTAGGTTGGGAAGGTTTACAAGAACCAAATTGAGAAGAAATAAAATAAATTTGCATACAATATGTTTATATATATATCTATATATATAGATATATTAAGATTTAGAGTTCTTTTAATTTTGTTGATTTATTTGGTTGAGGTTTTAATGAAATAAATTTGCAGTTTATGTTTTGTTATATTTCTAAGAGTTTTTCCAAATACACTGAGGGAATTCATAAAAGAAGCATGAGGTACGAGGTTTTACCTAAATAATTAATTTTCACAATTTTTTTGAATGTCATTACCAAAATAAAGGTGTCTGAAATAGTTATGAAGTAAGGAAAAAAACGTTTACCACATCTTTGTATTTAATTATTTAAAGGATTGACTTTAATTTTCTTTATGTAGAATTACATTACAATGGATTAACACCCAAAAAAAAATGGAAAAATAATAAATCATACTTTTCGTTAATGCTTTATGCAGAATTAGATTACAATGGATTAACGCCCAAAAAAAATGGAGAAACAATAAATCACACTTTTCATTGATTTTCAAGACAGTAAAAAATATTGAAGTTCCAAAGTTATTTGAGATTATTCACATTTCCCTTTACATTAGAATATTAAAGAAATAGTTATAAAACAATTATTCAAACCTTTGTATAAAACCCCTAATTTTCTCATTCAAGAAGGGGCTCAAGGGATAACTTTGAAAGAAAGAACATATTTATGATTTGACACGGTTTCATTGCACTTGTTGCACAGACCAATCAGTAATGCTTTTATAACCTTTTTCTATGCAATTTGAAGATTGTATTTTTTAGTTTTCCTTTACATTTTGATTCTATTTTCTGTGTGTTTACACCATTTTAGTTTGTAGTTTACATAAGGGACCTAAATGATTGTTTACATTCTAGTACCTTACTTAATTCTTAATCATTTTAGATATTAATATTATCAAAGGAATCAAAGTTATGAATTTTGCGTTGTATATTGTTTAATTGACTAAAAATACTTGTTGTTCATTAGTTATACTACAATATTTCATGTAAACATACATATTACAGTAGTGTATTGTCCTTTTCTTATTTTCTTTGATTTCTTGTAACATATGTGCTTGAATCTGGATATATGTTGGCAATTTGGTTGTTGACTTGATTAGCACCATTTTGTCCCGAAAATTAGATGATTTGTTTGTTTTTCAGATATTCATACTATCAATAAATGGACATAATCTTAATGCCTTTCTTTTGAGGGATAATGGAATGTAATAATATGCGATGTTATTCTATTTTGTTCTTTTTCATCATGATGAGCAACCAATAAATGGGGATCCAAGTATGACTAAAACTTCATTTATTTCCTTTTTCTGTCACATTCATCTCTAATTTGTGTTTTGTCATTTCTCATTGCATACAAGGTTTTAATAATAATTATTGATATTTTAATTACTATAAGTTCCCTTTCCCAAAGTTTAACCTCTATTTCATTAAAAAACACACTTTCATATCCATAATCTAGCCTATTTATTTGTTTAATCAGAAAATCTATTTAATTTGCATTATTTTACAATGACTATTGAATTTTGATTATCACCAGGGAATGCCCCCCATGGTTAAAGGAGGTCAACCCTTGTCACCTACAGTGGGAGGATCTAGGATCCCCAGCGATGTGGTCTCAGGTTATCTTCAATCACTGGGACAATTTGAGCACCAACACATGTTAGTGCATGTTCCTTTCCAAAAGTAGTTTTTTACAAAGGAGAATTATTCCAAAACAAAGCAAACATAGTAGCGATTATTTCTTGCATGAAACTATTAATTATTTCCAAAATAAAATAACATGATAGCTATCAAAATCACATATTTCATTCCAAAGGAATCTAAGTAAATATTACATGCAAAAACACATTTCTTTTTCAAGTGATCAAATGCATAGTAACCATTCTTTCATGCACACAAATACACAATGGGTCTCCCAAAAGAAAGCTAATATCATAGTTGGTCCTCTTATGCATGCAAATGCACATTTCCTTTCCCAAAACATTCTATCGCAATAGATATTATTTCTTGTGCATCCAATTGCATAACATTATTCCAAAGAAACTAGCCCATCAATTAGCATATTTGGGCATGTAAACAAATATTTCTTTCCAAAAGGAAACTAATACCATGGATGATGCATACAAATATACATATTTCTAGCACAATATTTTTTATTGATTGCACAACATTAACCATTCTTTTCTACATGAAATAAATGTATATTCCTTTTATAAGAAACTAATACACTAATTATTCCTTTCCATGCATGTAACAAAATATTTCATTTTCTAGAAATATAAACTCATAATTTATTGTTTTCATGCATGCAATTACTTGCTCTTGTTCTTAGAAGGGAAACTAAACATACTAGTTATTAAAACACATGTACTTTCCAAGAAATATGACCAGTAGCTAGTATTTTCATGGCTTCTTTAGCTACTTGAATGTAACAACCCCAAGTTAAAAGTTCATGTAATAAAGTTAATAAATGAAAAATAAGACCAAGGTCATGGGACACATATTCGAAGCTGAATGTTGGGAAAAACATCATAGTGGGTGTTCGTTTGGTTTATTATGGCTAAGGAAATTGGCAAAGGCAATGGAAAAGCCTTTGAAAAGGAAAAGAAGCATTAATTCACATTTTATTCATGAAAATAATGGAAAATAGGAGAAAAGGAAGGTTAAAGGTCATAGGTTTCATGTGAGGAGGAAATTGAAGGAAAAATAATGGAAATTAAAGAAAAAAAGGCATCATTGATAAAAAGGCTTATTAGGATCAGTTCACATATTCTATTAGTTCAATTTTGAAGCTATATCTCTATTCTCTCTCTCATACTCTTGCACACTTAGAGCATCCTTGGAGCACTCTAGCATTGGAGAAAGGAAGGGAAAGGAAGGATGAGAAAGCAAAAGGAAATCAAAGATCGAGCAAGGAAGATTTGTATGAAGCATCCACAATGGGATTACTTGTAGGTATCGAGTTGCATGTATGGTTTCCTAGCTAGTTTTGGCATGCATCATATATGCATGTGTTCATTTGGTTCTCTTGTTGTTATTGGCATGGGTTTTTCCAAGTGTGATAGTGATTTTAGCCTTGCCTTTGCATTTCCGGATAGCCATGGTGTGTTGGAGTTTGTTCACTTGGTTGAGTTGAATTGTTACATGGTAAAGCCCGAGGGTGGAGATGGGAAAATTCCTAAAGGTATTGGTGAAGAAATTTAGAGGCATCCATGCTTTTTTAGGCATAATAATCCCTTTATCGATAATGGAAGAATTGCAGTAAATCCTAGTAGTGTATGTTTCTTGTTTGGGCCTAGGAATCCCTTGACTAGTAATGGCCGGATACATGGTAAATCATGGTTGTATAGATGAGGGTTTCAGGGCTAGAAATCCTTTGAATGGTAATGGGGGATATGTGGTAAATTATGAGGAAGCCCTAGTTGGTTTTGTTCTGAATCCAACATTCATGCTTGGAATATGGAACAAGGGTGATTAACTAAAAGAAAGATCTAGTTTATCCCATTCTATGGCTGAGTGGTATGTGAAAGTCCTTGACTTGGTTGAATTTTTCATATGTTAATAATAGCTATTTTCCTCTTGTATTTCAAGAGTAATTATAATTTTTATTATGTGACTTTGATGGTTGTTCTATAATTGATATTATTTTTGTTATATGTTGGTTGTGAGAATGGCTTTATGACAAACTTTAGTTATGGCTCTAATTATGTTGTTATTGGTAAATGAATGTTTAATGAATGAATGACCTAATAGATGATAATGCAACTATTAATAGAAGGCATCAGACCTTCGTGACGACTCTCAGATAAGTATGAGATCCTTATGTTTAGATATGTAATTATGTCCTGTAGATTACATGTTCATGATGTATTTGACATAATGTTTGTCATGGATAGGATGGCCCAGGTTAAGTCTTTGATTAATTTTTGAATTAAAGTTTGTTTCTTTGTTTCATTCATTATTCTAGAAAGTTTTGTTAAGTTATGGGAAGTGGTCTAGAGACTAGCCCTGAAAACTTGCCTCGGATCTCATAGTCACAGGCATAAAAATGGGTGAAAAAGACTACAATCACTTGTAAACTTATGAATTTCACTGAAGGGTTAGAGCCAAATTCCTGCGGTGTTGTGTTAGTGTCTGGGAGTCTAGGACATTGAAATATAGGCTTAACTCAGGGTTTGGGCACTTGGAAGGGTGGTTTAGCCTTTGGGGGTCTTGTAGCACCTGAGGGAATTTAGTAAGGTTATTGTGTTGTCGATTCCACTTCCTTAATATGATCTAGGAGGTTGAGTCATATGAAAATAACTCTTTGTCACATGTTTACCCCCGTGGACTAGTGAACTTAGGTAAGTGTGAGAGGAGGGTTTTACATATTGGTATCAAAGCAGGTTGTGCTCTCTTTGGGTAATATTTGATACCACATATTGGTATCAGAGCATGGTTCGACCCTTGCACTAGATGGGTAGAATGTGTTTATCATGCATGCATGAAGGTTGTATATGTGCTTGATGTGTACAGATGATGGTGGTCATTCTTGCAGTTGCGTTGTCATGTAGAAGTTGATGATATTGTTGTTGGGGTGTGTTTGTCATGAATGCATGTCGGTTGTATATGCATTTGTTATGCATGTCAGTGTGTATATGTTGTTATGCATGAATTTTTGTGGGCATGGTTTCCATGCATAATGTCATGGTATGTAGTCTGTATTTTCATGCATGATGTCAATATATTGTTATTATTATGATTATACATGTATCGTTCTTTTATAGTTGATCTTGCAGATGCAATAGCCTCCCCTAAACTTCACTGAGGTATGTTGATTATGTTTATATTTTAGTTTAGCTCTAATGGTATACGTATAGGAAGTATAAGATCAAAGATGGCTATCAATACAGTCAATTATAGTTCGCGAGACTCTCCCTACAGATCATATGAGTAGCATGGTGATGAGTACTCCCCTCACATGGTAGGTAATTTGAGGAGTTTGAAGATAGAAATAAGAAATTTTAAAGAATATAATAACAAAATCATGCAGTCACAAGAGAGACTTTCCAGGGCACATGAGAAATAGAATAGCTCAATGCATTCACCCTTCATATTTTGTTGGACTTATAGATATAGGGACTACTTAGGATTAGTCATGGACATGAAGACATGACTAATGGAGCATATGGTATCATATCTCATGATGGGCACAAACCAGACATGAAAGATACCGTCAGAGATGGCAAGTTCTTAGATACACCAGATAAGAGGGGTGATGGACATGGGTTATGCTATAGTTCTAGTTCAGACAGGTATCATGGTCATCATCACTATCATCCTTACAGGAGGAATGATAGATGATATTTGCTGGATGAGTTAAAAAAATACAAGCCACCTACATTTGATGGAGAGTTGAAGAAACTGGAAGATATAGAGGCATGGTTTCTTGGGATGAAAAAATTATTTGAGCTGCATGATTACAAAAAGAACATGAATTCTAGGATAGTTATTTTCAGCCTCAAAGGGAAAGCAGACATCTAGTGGGAAGATGTGAAGTGAGTTAGAGACATTAGGACAAAGGAGTTGTTGGGTCCCTATAACACTAGTGATTACCCCATTACTATTATAATTATACCCCTTAGTAATATTGTTGGGTCCCTATAACACTAGTGATTACCCCATTACTATTATAATTGTACCCCTTAGTAATATTTTTGTGCCCCTATTGCCCCCATATTGTTATTATTATGACTATTGTAGTTGTACCCCTTATTAATATTGTTGTGCCCCTATTGTCCCCATATTATTATTACTGTGCCCCAAAGAATCCCTCTATTTTTATTTTTGTGCCTTTATATTATTATTGTTAAGGTCGGCTAGGTTATATTATGACTCCTTAGACTCCTATATATAGAAAGGAGGTTTTGTCATTTGAATCATCCAACAATTGTACATTTATGTAATGTAAAGGAGGTTGCCCCCTCGAAGAGGCTGAATTTTAAGGCATTGATCTATCTTTTCTATCTTTTTCTTGAGCTGGTTTCATAACATTTGGTATCAGAGCTTTGGATTCTAGGGTTTCGCTACTCCAAACAAGTCATTGTGGCATTTTTGCTATAACTTTTTTCTGCGAAGTTTCAGAAGTGAAAACAAAAACATATTTGAGACAAAATCGCACTGAACCTTCGGTCCAAATTTCAGAGCTTTTCACGCTATATTTGCGGAGATATGATCTAAGGAAGTTGGTATTTTTGCAAACTCCTAAATTACATTCCAAACATGTGACCTGGGGAAAATCATCATAACTTTCTCTCTGAGCATTGGATTGAAATTTTGTAAAAAGATACAGAAAGAGGACGGACTGTAGTTTCTTGTATATATTTTTCAGAGCCAAAGGTCGAAACAGGAACACGTGGCATGTCGTACAGGTTTGCTCAAATCAATTAGTCTATAATCATGTCACTGTGGGAGATTTGGCATAACTCTTCATTGGAGAATCCAATTGGGGTTAGCCTGGTGGCATTGGAAA
>APFE030541932.1:170469-211141 GCA_000404065.3 Pinus taeda | reverse complement strand
TAGGTGATTGGGTATTCTTATGGCTACAACCATATAAGAAAATGTCCCTCAAGCAAGCTAAGAAGGATAATAAATTATCACCAAAGTATTATGGTCCGTACAAGGTGTTGCAAAAGATTGGTACTATGACATAGAAATTAGAGCTTCCTGCAGCTTCTCGATTGCACCCAGTTTTCCATGTTTCATGTTTAAAAAAGGTTATAAGCGATAAGTTCCCAGTTCGAACAATATTGCCAGAACTTGACGAGGAAGGAAAAATTATATTGGAACCAAAAGCAGTCACAGAAACAAGAACTCGACAACTATTAAATCGATCAATTTCAGAGTATCTTATCAAGTGGAAGAACTTATCTGTTGAAGATTCCACATGAGAGGATGATAATTTTATACAGAAGCATCCAAAACTACTCAAGCGTTGAGGACAACACTTTTTTGAAGGAGATGGGCATGTTGGGTCCCTATAATACTAGTGATTACCCCATTACTATTATAGTTAAACCCCTTATTAATATTGTTGTGCCCCTATTGTCCCCATATTGTTATTACTGTGACTATTGTAGTTGTACCCCTTATTAATATTTTTGTGCCCCTATTGTCCCCATATTGTTATTACTGTGCCCCATAGAATCCCTTTATTGTTATTTTTTTGGATTTATATTATTATTGTTAAGGTCAGCTGGGTTATATTGTGACTCCTTAGACTCCTATATATAGAAAGGAGGTTTTGTCATTTGAATCATCCAAGAATTGTACATTTATGTAATGTAAAGGAGGTTGCCCCCTTAAAGAGGCTGAATTTTAAGGCGTTGATCTATCTTTTCTATCTTTTTCTTGAGCTGGTTTCATAACAGGAGTTGAGTTGGCATGAATTCAAGATAATTTCAGGAAGAAGTACTTGTCAGAGAGGTATTATGACAATAAAGCTAAGGAGTTCTATGAGATGAATATGGGATTGATGATAGATGAGGAGTACACAACTAATTTCCTGGAATTATCGAGGTATGTACTATATCTTAAGGATGAGATAGCCAAAGTTTAGAGATATGTTAGTGGATTACCATTAGCATTTAAAGATCCAATTGAGTATGATGAGACTTGGTTGCTTGAAGAAGTAATTGGAAAGTTGAAGCACAGTTATGAGAAATCGAAGTGTAATACAGAGTCTCAACGAGATTGGAAAGGGAAATAAAAGACTAAAGGTAAATGGATATCAAAGTGAAAAATACCTCAATTTTGCAGGTTTGGTTGTTTACAGGTTTGCAAGTTTGTAGGATTGCAGGTTTTCAAGTTTGGGTGTTTAAAGGTTTACAGGTTTACATTTTACATGTTAAAGGTTAAAATTTATAGGTTAGTGCAATCGACTACAAGTACTAAGAAAAGAGTTCATCATTTATTAAGAGATTGTACATTTGAGTTGAATGGTATGCCTACATCACCACATATAAATGTACTTACATTGGAATCATATAGTATGCTTATGGGTATGCATTGGTTGTATCTTCGTAGGACTATGGTGGATTGTTATGAAATGGCCATTGAGTGTTTGGATGACAATCGAGAATAGAGAATTTTCTAGGATAAGAATAAAGAAACATCGGTCGAAATGGTTACAACTATGCAACTGAAGTGTAGTCACAAGAAAGGATTTGTGTAATTTTCATTTCATATATCCAGAGATAAAGGTAAGGATATTGAGGATGCAGAAGTCTTGAAGAGGTACCTTGTCTTGCAACAGTTTTACGATGTGTTTCCAGCAAAGATTTCATATCTACCTCTTCATAGGGAAGTGGACCTTTATATTGAGCTGGTATTAGGGGTAGCACCAGCATCAAAGGCATCGTGCAGGATGAGCACTCCAGAGTTGGAGGAATTGAAGTTTCAGTTGAAGGAAATTCTTCACAAGGGATACATAAGGCCAAGTATATTGCCTTGGGGTGTACTAGTGTTTTTTGTGAAGAAGAAGGATGGTACTCTCAGGTTGTGTATCGGTTATAAGTAGTTGAACAAGGTGACAATAAAGAAAAGGTATCCATTATCAAGGATTGATGATTTGTTTAACCAATTTAAGGGAGCAACAATGTTCTCGAATATTGACTTGAGATCCAATATCATCAGGTATGCATCAAAGAAGAGGACATGTACAAGACTTCTTTTCAGACCAAGTATGGGATTTATGAGTTTGTCATAGTTCTTTTCGATTTGACTGATTCTCTGACTACTTTCATGTGCTTGATGAATAGTGTGTTGTGTCCTTATCTAGGCAAGATTGTGATTGTATTCATTGATGATATATTGATATATTCTAAGAATGAGGAAGATCATGTCGAACACTTAGTAGAAATATTAAGATTTCTATGAGAGAATCATTTTTATGCCAATATTACAAAATGTAGTTTCTTTCAGACAGAGGTGCATTACTTGGGGCATGTTGTTTCCAAAGAAGAAATAGTAGGGTTTTTAGAAAAGATAAGAAGTTTCATGGAATGGGCAACACCTAGAAATGTGGATGAGGTTATATCATTCATGGGGTTAGAAGGTTAGTACAGGAGGTTCATAAAGAACTTTTCATGGAGTTCCTATCCTATTACATCATTGCAGAGAAAGGGAAATAAATTTTAATGGACAAAGGAATGTGCAACAAGTTTTGAGCAGTTGAAGAAGTTGCTTACAAACGCTCTAGTTACCAATACTATAAATCTAGATAAATATTTTGTGGTATGTATATATGCTTGCAAGAGAGGACTTGGTGGAGTCTTGATACAGGAGGGACATGTGGTATGCTACAAATCAAGGAAAATGATTGAGCACGAGGAGAACCATGTGACACATGATCTTGAGTTGGCGGTGACCGTTCATGCATTGAATATGTGGAGGCATTATCTTCTTGGCATGAGTTTCATTATGATTAGTGATCACAGTGGGAATAGGTACTTACTTGACCAACATAATCTGAATTCCAGGTAAGCTAGGTGGTTGGCCATTCTAAGTAAGTTTGACTTCAAAATCAAGTACATTAAGGGAAAAGAGAACAAGTTTGTAGATGTTCTAGGAAGAAGAGTTTAGATAAATCACATAGAATCTATGAGCTCATATGGGATAGGTTTACAGGATCAAATGTTACAGGCAGGACAATGAGATGATAGGTATATGGACCTTAGGCACATATTGCAACAACAGGGTACATGTGAGCAATATGTGGATTATCATCTCACAACAGATGGTTTGGTCATATTTAGGGATATGATCTATGTGTCAGACAACAGTGAGCTCAAGAAGATTATATTATGATAATTTCATGTTAATCCATATTCAGGCTACTCGGGATATCATAAGACATTTCCAATGGTTAAGAAGTTCTACTATTGGCTGAATTTGAAGAAAGAGGTAGCTGAGTTCATCACAAGGTGTTTGGATTATCAATAGATAAAGGTAGAATGTAAGCATCCAGGTGGTCTACTACAACTAATTCTGATTCCAGGTGGAAATGGGAGGTCATTTCCATGGATTTCATCATAGTTTTTCTGAGGAAATCTAAACATCATGATTATATCATGGTTTTTATTGACAGGTTGACTAAGGTAGCTCACTCCATAGTAGCTAATTCTACTTATTTAGCTAGTGAAGTAGCACATGTCTTAATCAGAGATATAGTGAGGTTTCATGGTGTTTTGAAGAAGATTACGTCAAAAAATATTCCAAGTTCACTTCCAAATTTTGGAAGGAATTATTTGCAAGTTTGGATACTGAATTGGCCTTTAATACAACTTATCATCCGCAGACAGATGGACAGACAGAGAGGGTCAACATGCTTTTAGAGGACATGGTGAGAATGTATGTGATATGTCAATAGAGGAGATGAGAGGAGAATCTTCCATTGGTTGAGTTCTCTTACAATAATGGGTATCAGGAGTCTCTGAGGATGAGTATGTTTGAGGCACTCTTTGGGTGGAGTTGTAATACTCCCATGAGTTGGAGTAATCCAGTGAACATGGTATTGATAGGACCAAACATGTTCGCAGAGATGGAATAGGAAATGTAGGTTATTATGAAGAATATAAAGCCAACACAAGATAGACATAATAGGTATGTAGATCATAATAGGATGTTTAAGGAGTTTCAGGTTGGGGAATAGGTGTACTTGCGCATCAAGACTGATCCAAATTGCATCCTAGAACACTCTCTAAGTTTTCATGAACTCTTTTAAAATCATGCCAAAGTTTCAAAGTCTTATAAAGATCAAGCTTATCAGAGATATCCTCGTAATAGTTGCAATTGGTGATCAGCGCGGAGCAACGAGGACCGTCGGTCAAGTGCGCAGACTGTCAGCCCATGGTAATGTGTGTTATCATAAATTAGCAAAACCAGAGGTCAATTCAAGAAATGGGGGTAGTTTCTGAAGTCGCTAAACGCATATCACAGGGCAAAGCCCTCAAAGAAGGAAAGGCCACAAGCACCTGGACCTGAAAAATCATAAAATTCAATGGATATCATATTAATTCCATCAGAAGAGGGGTCCCACAAAAACCGGCAGAATATCGAAAGGGCTTCGAGCAGTAAGCGGTTTCAACCATGTCCCGCTCGATGCCACACAACAGTTTCAACGCGTCTAGCGGAAGAGAGAGAAAACCACTGACATTGGACGGGTAAACATCATGCTACTTACCCGCCCGAAATGGACAATGACCACAGGATTTGGAGGCTCTAAATCAACGGTGGAGACGCATTCCGATGGATGACTAGATTTGACGAGGTAAACAGGCAGAGTTATGTAAGATTTGAATTCTGATGTGGACAATGCATTGGCAGAAGGTTGTGTTTCGTGGGCATTCTTAGAGCTAACAAAATAAATGGTCATTTTGAAAACGTCCAAGAGAACTGACACTCAGTGCTTTATGAAATAGGTGGCCACCTTCCTGTGAGGCGTTATATAGTGATGATTACGCAAAACAGGCGGATTCAAACGAACATAGGCAGGGGAACCAGAAAGCCGGGAAGCAGAAATGGACAGTCAAAAAGTAGATTGGCTTTAAAGGAACAAGCTAACAGAGAGAACAACAAGTGAAGCAGTAAGTTAGAAGCGGAAAGCTAAGAGTAGAGAGAAGGAGCCGAGTTGACCTACAGAAGTAAAAGTAGCATTGAACCAGAGTTAAGACAGAGCCACATAGAGTCAGAGAGTTTGTATACTCTAGAGAAGGCTTGAGAGATTCAAGAGAACTCCTCTGTATATGTCTGTCATGTATGAGTCTCAGATTGGGCGCATACTACTGTGACCAATAGAGGTCGAGTTTTAGCAAGGAGAGTCTGTGTACTCCAGAGACCTGGGAAATCCAAGTACAGTCTTATTGATTTGTATCTACTGTGTGAGACTAAAATTGAGCTTACTGTTGTAAAAACTCTACTTTGAAAACATAATAGAGAGGCCACCACTGAAGGCTGGATCAAGAGACGTAGCCCATGAGTATTGGGTGAACTCCTTATTAAACTTGTTGTGTTTATATGTTTGCCTATTATGTTTTCCTTAACTTCTTCAGTGCATGTGTATTTCGCAATCTTATTGATCCGTTGCATAAAATAACATAGGCACATCCATGCACATGAGTCTGTAATACCTTATTGTTTGTCTTGGATCAATTTCGAATCAAGTGGTATCAGAGCTCTAGGTTACTAAGGTAAGACAAGCTTGTGCTAGATTTTTTTTTGTTGAATTATAACTAGATCAAAGTTAAAATTAGGAGAAGAAAGTCCCTTGGAATCAGACTCCCAGTTCATGGATAGTTTCATGACCATGAGAGCCATGGTAGAAGAAATGTATAGAGAATTTAAGAGAGGTAGAGGTGAAGATTCATCAACCTCCAAACAAGATAAAGGAGTAGAAGAACCTCTTCTAGTTGCCCACCCAGAAGGCAAAAGGAAAGAACAGAAGCCCTCTCCACCATATCCTCCATCATCACCTTCATCATCATCTTCTTCACATAAAGAAAGCCCTAAAAAGAAAAAGAAGAAACCTTCTTTGAATAAATTAGATGTGAAGTTTGATTCGCCAGTTTATGACGGAGAGTTGAATGCAAAAAAGCTAGATAACTGGATTAGATAGATTGATGTATATTTCAGAGTACAAAACATCAATTCAGAAAGGAGAAAGATTCAGCTGGCTAGCCTACGCCTTGGAGGCACTGCCTTGGTATGGTGGGAAGGCAGGACACAAGCTGATTTGAAGAAGCATGGTAAAAGTCTTTCTGCCTGGAATGAATTTGTTTCTGCAATTAAAAGCAATTCTATCCACTAGCTTATATGTAGCAATCTATGATGAGTTGGCAAACTCTTCGCCAATTGAAAGGGAAAAGTGTAAAAAGTTACATGCAAGAAATTAGAAAAAGATATTTGATTCTAGGAATTTCTTTAGACTCATCTAAAACTTTGTTGAAGTATATAGGTGGTCTACACAGCTATTTAAAGCACACCATTCTCATGTTTAATCCCACTAGCATAGATGAGGTATCTGTTCAGGCTACACAACTAGAGGCTAGAGGCAAGAATGTGAACCCAGAAGTTGGGGGATCATCAAAACCCACTGCAAGCAAGAAAAAGGAAAAGAGAAAGAAGAAATGGAAAGAGAGGAAGAAAAATGTTGTACAAAATACCAAGCCTTCATGCACTCACTGCAAGAAGGATGGGCATGATGATGAACACTACTAGATTCTACATCCGGAGCTGAGGCCCAAGAAGTACGATGGAAAAAAGAAGAAGATTGCTACAACTATTCGGAAGGATTTGGGGTCAGACTCAGGGGATGAAACAACGATCACAGCCACAGGTATAAAAGGTAAAATTCTGAAGCATCTACTAGTAATTCTACACAATCTACTGATAATGAAGAAAATGAGAGGAAAAGACATGAGCCTTTTCATATTAGAGTTATTTCCAAGCATCAAAATATTGATGCTTTGTTTGATAGTGGCTCACAAGTAAACTTAATTTCTGAAGCAATTGTAAATAAGCTAGGATTACTAACCACACCCCACAAGAAGCCGTATCCATTAGGTTGGTTATGTGATAAAGCAAAGCTACAAGTGACTAGACAATGTAAACTTAGGTTTTCTTTTGGGTCAACATTTGTAGATGAGGTTGAGTTAGATATTGTTCCCTTGGATATATTGTGGAATTGTTTTAGGAAGTCCTTACTTGTATGATAGAAAAGCCATTTTCTATAGAGCTAAAAACAAGTATCAACTTGTTAAAGATGGAATTGAATATATTGTAAGAGCTCATAAACTCAAGAATAATTATACTCTCATAAACTCAGGGCAGATGAAAAGAATTGTAAATTCATGCAAACAATTTTTTCTGATGGTTTTAAAGGAAAAGAAACCTGATAAAACCAATGTATTTGAGGGTTGTAATGCTAAACAACAAGTTGATTTAGAAAAATTTGTTTCAGAATATGATATACTATTTCAAGAACCTAAAGGTATGCCACCCAAAGAGGAAATAGTACATGATATTAATTTGTAGCAAGATGCTCCATTGCCTAACATCAGAATGTACAAGTTGTCCACTTTAGAGAATGCATAAATCAAGAAGTAGGTACATGAGTTGCCTGAGAAAGGGTTCATAAGACCTAGCACATTGCCATGAGGGTCTCCAACTATCTTGTTGAGAAAGAAAGATGGCTCATGGAGAATGTGCATTGATTACCAAGCACTGAATAAGATAACGATAAAAAATCGTTATCCCCTTCCTCGCATTGATGATCTACTAGATCAATTGAAAGAAGTTGTTTACTTTTCAAAGTTGGACTTGCATAGTGGCTACCATCAGGTCAGAGTTGCAGAGCAAGATGCATGGAAGACTGCTTTAAAAAAAAAGCAGGGATTCTATGAGTGGTTGGTTATGCCTTTTGGCTTAACTAATGCTCTTGCTACTTTCATGTGAGTAATTAATTATGTACTCAGGCCTTTTATATCTAGATGACATTCTTATATTTAGTAAAACTTGGGAAGAACATTTGAAGCATGTAAAGCAGACTCTAGATGTTTTGAAAAAAGAAAATCTTTATGTTAAGTTATCAAAATGTGAATTTGGCAAAACATCTTTGAATTGTTTGGGTCATATTGTAGGGGGGTGGTGAATTGAAGATAGATCCCTCTAAGGTTGCAGTCATTGTAAACTGGCCTAAACCCAAATATGCTACAGAAGTTAGAAGCTTCCTAGGAGCAGCACAGTATTGGAGAAAGTTTATTTCCAACTTTTCCTTGATTGCAACTCCCTTACATGCTTTAACAAGATTGAACAAGGTGTTTCAGTGGGGAGGCAAATAGCAAAAAGCCTTCGACACCTTAAAAGAAAAGATTAGTAAAACACCAGTACTAGCACTGCCCGATATTCAAAGAACATTTGAGATTGAAAAGGATGCCAGTGACTATGCCATGGGAGAAATGTTGATGCAACACGATAAACCCATATGTTATCAATCTGACACATTTAATTTTGCAGTAGTTAATTATCCCACATATGATAAATAATTGTATGCATTAGTACAGAGTGTGGAAAAGTGGAAACATTATTTAATGGGCAAAGAGACAGTTATACATATTGATCATCAACCACTTCAATATTTACATTCACAAACTAAGTTGCAACAATGAAGACACTATAGGTGGATGGGTTTTCTACAACAGTTTCATCTTGTCATCAGATATAAAAAGGGCATACCCAATAAAGTTGCAGATATGTTGTCCAAACCAGTCATGAATGCATCTATTATACTTAAGCATAATTCAGTATTGCATGAAAGCTACATTGAACAATATGCTCAAGATATAGATTTCAAAGATCTATATGAAACTTTAAGTCATGGAAAACAAGTAGAAGAATTGGATTATCATGTTAAGGACCAACTCTTGTATCATTTTGGAAAGTTATGCATTCCACAAACTGAAAGAGTAAAAATAATTTGAGAAGCACACACTTCTTTAATATCAGGGCACTTTGGTGTAAGTAAAACAGTTGCACGACTGCAAAGATTTTGTTATTGGCCATAAATGAATGAAACAATTTCTAGATATGTAAGAGGGTGTACCATGTGTGCTAAAAGAAAGCCTAGCAATAGAAAACTAGGCTTGTACACTCCACTAAAATTCCTTCTCATCCTTGGGAAAGTGTTTCCATGGACTTTGTTGGGGGACTACCTAAATCTAGACAAGGTCATGACTATTTATATGTTATTGTGGATAGGTTCAGCAAAATGTGTATTTTAATACCATGTAACAAACAGATTACAGCTGAACAAACTGTAAAGTTGTTCTTTTAGCATGTATGGGTTCATTTTGGATTACCCACTTCTATTGTATCTAATCGAGACTCCTGATTTGTTGGGAAGTTTTGGTCAAGTCTGTGGGAATTGATGGACACCAGACTGAAGAAGAGCATAACTTTTAATCTGCAAACAGATGGCCAGACAGAGGTGGTCAACATGACAGTGATCCAGTTGCTTAGAGGCTATTGCAGCAAGCATCCCAAGCTTTGGGATGAACATTTGTGTTATGTGAAACATGCTTACAACCGAGCTAAACGTTCTTCTACACAGAGATCTCCTTTTGAGACCTATTTTGGTTTCACACCAAGGTCTCCCTTGGATTTTGTCTTTGGTAAATACATAACAGTTAATGGACACAATGATGTGGACAAGGTAACCAAGTTCATTAAAAAAATCAAGAGATTCACCAGACAATACAGGAACAGTTCGAAAATAGCCCAGCCAAGTACAAGGAAAGGCATGATAAGCATTGAATTGAGCATAGTTTCCAAGTTAGTGATCAAGTCTGGATGTATATCAGCAAAGACAGAATGCAAGGTGAAGGTAAGAAGTTGAAGCTGATAAGGTATGGACCTTTCGATATACTTGAGAAAATTGGTGTGAATGCTTTTCGCCTTGATTTTCCAGCTTACATGCACATCTATTGGGTAGTTAATGTAGAAAGATTGAGACTATTTGAACCTTCACTGATTGAAGATCCCAAAGATTAGAGCCAATTTCCTTCTATTAATGATCTGTTGCCTAAATGTCTCAATGAATTGCAGGAAGATACAGTTCCGGACAGGAGGGTGAGAACTACGAGCATAGGGGATGTTGAGTACCTCAGGATTGGACTCAAAGGTTCAAAACCAAGTAGTCCAAGATGGATAGAAATTGGGCAAGCAAGGAATCTATATCCTCACTTTATTGATGCTTAAAAACCAACTTTTGGTGGTCCAAAAGCTTTTTCAGTGGGAAGGTCGTGATCCAAATTGGATCCTAGAACACTCTCTAAGTTTTCATGAACTCTTTAAAAACCATGCCAAAGTTTCAAAGTTTTATAAAGATCAAGCTTATCGGAGATATGCTCATAAGAGTTGCAATTGGTGATCAGCACAGAGCAATGAGGATCGTCGGTCAAGCGCGCAGATCGTCGGCCCATGATAAGGTGCATTGGTGCAAATTAGAAAAACCAGAGGTCAATTCAAGAAATGGGGGTAGTTTCTGATATGTTGGTAATCGCATATCGTAGGGAGAACCACTCAAAGAAGGAAAGGTTGCAAGCACCTGGACCAGAAAAATCATAAAATGCAATGGATATCATATTTATTCCATCAGAAGCGGGGTCCCACAAAAACTAGCAGAAGATTGGAAGGGCTTTGAGGGGTAAGCAGTTTCAACCGAGTCTCACCCGATGCCACACAACAGTTGCCATGCGTCCAGTGGAAGAGATAGAAAACTGCTCACATCAGATGAGTAAATATCATGCTACTTACCCGCCCAATATGGTTGATGACCGCAGGATTTGGAGGCTCTAGATCAATGGTGGAGACGCGTTCCGATGGATGACAGAATTTGATGAGGTAAACAGGAAAAGTTGTGTAAGATTTGAAGTCCGATGTGGACAATGCGTTGGCAGAAGGTCGTGTTTCATGGGAATTCCTGGAGCTAACAGAATAAACAATCGTTTTGAAAATGTCTAAGAGAACTGTCACTTAGTTCGTTATGAAATAGGTGGCCACTGCCATGTGAGGTGTTATACAATGATGATTACACGAAACAGGGGGATTCAAATGGACAGAGGCAGGGGAATTGGAAAGCTAGGAAGAAGAAATGGACAGTCGGAAAGCAGATTGGCTTTAAAGCCACAAGCTGACAGAGAGAGCAACAAGTGGAGTAGTAAGTTAGAGGCGGAAAGCTAAGAGCAGAGAGAAGGAGCTGAACTAACTTGCAGAAGTAAAGGTAGCATCGAGCCAGAGTTAAGTTAGAGCCAGAGAGAGTTAGAGAGTCTGTGTACTCCAGAGAAGACTTGAGAGATTCAAGCAAACTCCTCTGTATATTCTTGTCATGTATGAGTCTCAGATTGGGCTATACTACTGTGACCAATAGAGGTCAAGTTTCAGTAAGGAGATTTTGTGTACTCCAGAGACTTGGGGAATCCAAGTACAATCTTCTTGATTTGTATCTATTGTGTGAGACTCAAATTGAGCTCACTGTTGTAAAAAATATGCTTTGAAAACATAATAGAGAGGCCACCGCTGAAGGTTGGAACAGGAGACGTAGCCCAAGAGTATTGGGTGAACTCCTTATTAAACTTGTTGTGTTTATATGTTTGCCTATTATGTTTTACTTAACTGCTTCAGTGCCTATGTATTTCGCAATCTTATCGATCTATTGCATAAAATAACATAGGCACATCCATGCACATGAGTCTGTAATACCTTATTGTTTGTCTTGGATCAATTTCAGATCAAAGACCAAGAAGAGCTTCTTGAGAATTGGATCATGTGCCATGTCGACACCTCGGTATTGTGGACCTTTCAAGATTATTGAGAGGATTGGACCAATAGCCTACAGACTTGCACTACCTCCGACAGTGAAAGTCCATGACATTTTCCATCTTTCACTGCTTAAAAGATATGTAAAGGATGTTGATCATGTTATTGATTGGTTTGTATTGTAGGTGGATCCAGAAGGAGAAATGCAGCCGAAACGTCAATACATTGTGTAGCAAAAATAACTCATGCTATGGACTGAGCCATCAAGCATGTTAAAGTCCAGTGGAAGCACTTTGGGACCAATGAAGCTACATGGGAGATGGATGATCAGATGCGGGTTATGTATCCTTCATTATTTGTTGGTGAAGTCAAATGAGTTTTTTGTATATGTGCATATTTATGTACGATTTTTATTGTAAATACCACACCATATTATGTTATAAAGCTCCAATAAGGAGTATGGTTTTCATGTTATTATGTTTTTCATGTTGGCCTTTCTTTTGAGCAGGTTGTTCATTGTAAACACTGCAACAAGATGGGTTATAAAGCTCCATGGGCAATATGTTTCAGTTTCCAGTGGTCTTGCTGGTTATAGGTGTCATTGAACACTAAGGACAATGTTCCCCTAAGGGTGAGGGGTCTGTAATATCCCCAGGCTAAAATTTCATGTAATAAAGTTAATAAAGGAAAAATAAGACCAAGGTCATGAGACATGTATTCCAAGATGAATGTCTGGCAAAACATCATAGTGGGTGTTGATTTGGTTTATTATGGCTAAGGAAATTGGAAAAGGTAATGGAAAAGGCTCTGAAAAGGAAAAGAGACATTAATTGGCATTTTATTTATGAAAATAATCGAAAATACAAGAAAAGGAAGGTGAAAGGTCACAGGTTGCATGTTAGGAGGAAATTGAAATAAAAATAATGGAAATTTAATAAATTAGAGGACTTATTGAAAAAAGGCTTATGAGGATCAGTTGACAACATTTATCAATTAATTTTTAGAGCTCTCTCTCTCTATTCTCTATCATACTCTTGCACACTTAGAGCATTCTTTGAGCACTCTAACATTGGAGAAAGGAAGGAAAATGAAGGACAAGAAAGCAAAAGGAAAGTAAAGATCGAGGAAGGAATAGTTGGATCAAGCAGGTACAATGAGATTACTTGCAGGTGTTAAGTTTCATTTATGGTTTCCTTGCTATTTTTGCCATGCATGGTATATGCATGTGTGCATTTGGTTATGTTTCTATCATTGGCATGGGTTTTCAGAGTTGTGATAGTGGTTTTAGCCTTTCCTTGCCATTTATGGATATCCATGGTGTGGTGGGGTTCTTTCAGCTAGATTTCCAGATGGTTTTGCAGCCGGATGAGGTGGTCTCAGGAAAATTCCCAAGGGCCTAGGAATTGCTTAACTGGTAATTGTGGGATACATGACAAAGCCTGAGGGTGGAGACGGGAAAATTCCTCAAGCCATGGTGAACAAATCCAGAGGCATTCATGCTTGTTTAGGCCGAGTGACTGCTTGACTAGTAATGGTGGGATTGAAGTAAATCATGGTAGTGTATGTTTCCTATTTGGGCCTAGGAATCCCTTGAATATCGGTAATGGAGGGATACATGGGAAAGCCTAGTTATATAGATGAAAGTTTTGGGCCTAGAAATCCCTTGACTAGTAATGGGGGGATATGTGGTAAAGCATTAGGAAGCCCTAGTTGGTTTTGTTGTGAGTCCCACATTCATGCTTGGAATATGGCAGAGGGGTGATTGGCTAAAATAAATATTTGGTTTAGCCCAATTTATGGTCAGGTGGTACGTGGAAGTCCATAACTTGGTTATATTTTGCATATGTTCATAAGAGTTATTTTCCTCTTGTATTTTATAAGTAATTATACTTGTTCTTATGTGGATTTGATGGTTTTTCTATCATTGATATTATTATGGTTATACGTTGGTTGTAAGCAGGGTTTTATGACAAACTTTCGTTATGGCTCTCACTATGTTTTGATTGGTAAATGAATGGTTAATGAATGCATGACCTAATAGATGATAATGCATCTATATAAAGAAGGCATCATACCTTCTTGACACTTCTCAGATAAGTATGAGATCCCTATGTTCAGATATGTAATTATGACCTATAGATTACTTGTTCATGATGTATTTGATGAAATGTTTGGCATGGTTAGGTTTGGTCAGGTTAATTCCTTGATCAAGTTTAGAATTAAAGGCTTGGTATCTATATCATTCATTATTTTGGAAAGTTTCATTAAGTTATAGGAAATCATATGGAGACTAGCCATGAAATATTGCTTCATATCTCGTAGTCACAGGCATATAACTGGGTGAAAAAGATTACAGCCTTATGCATGCAACTGGAGGGTTGCATTTGAATTCCTGCAGTGTTGTGTCAATGTCTGGGATTCCAGGACATTATAAAAGAGGCTTAACTTAGGGTTTGGGAACCTGAAAGGTTGGTTTAGCCCTTGGGGGTCTTGTAGCACCTAAGGGAAGTCAGCAAGGTTATGGTTTTTTAGATTCCACTTTCTTAAGGTGATCTAGGAGGCTGATGCATATCATAGTAACTCTTCCTGACATATTTACCTTGGTGGACTAATGAACTTTAATAAGTGTTGGAGGAGGGCATTACATTGAATGAAAAGTTTCATGTATTCCTTTCAAGAACTCAAATACATAGTGGTTATTTCTCTTGAATGAAAACTAATATTTATTTTCAAGAAATCAAACACATATTTCTAATTTTCATCCGTGCAAAGAACACACTTATTTTTAAGGAAGGCATAGCTACTCATATTTTATGCACATGATTATCATACTGTCTTTTCCAAAAAATATCATGGTTTCACTGTCTTTTATGTGAAAAGTTCTGATGTATTCTCTCTAAGAAAATATCATAGTTAACCCATCTTTTATGCATGAAAACCAGGAAAAAATTTTCAGATTCACTAATATTTTAATTTACATAAGCTATTTAAATGATGCATTATTTTACAAAAATTATTATATTTAATTCTACTTTTCTACCATGATTTCTTATAGGAACAACATATATTTTCTTTTCACCATGACTAAACACAAAATCAAAATGTTCTTTTCAAGAACAATGAAAGAGTTATCTATTTCTTTTTAACCAAAAAGACATAATTACTTATCTCTTTGGCATAGACTGGCCTTGCTTTTGCATGGCAAGGAAACAAGTGGCTACGATCCTTCTTAAGCTTTTATTTTCATCACTATTTCAGTTTGCAATAACCATAATTTGCACGCATGCAAGAATCCATAATATGAATCTATATATAGACATATCGATTATCTCATAGGAAAGGAAATAACTGCCTTGTATGCCCTCCTTTAGATTTGTAAATGATGCAGGCTTTGTATTTTGAATAGTGAGACAATGCCTTTATTTTTCTTGTTCCAAGAAGTGTGCTTCATTCCCATCAAAAGATCCATGTATAAATCCTATCCATAGAGACCCGCTTTCAATATGGTATCTCTAAGGTAGTTTGTAACTACTTAGAACCAAACTATTTCTTTGTTACACCAGATTTATGATCTTGAACCTTCTTTTTTCCATTGATTCTCCAATCGTGTTTTTTAAGAGACCCTTTTAATTTTACATGTTAAAATTAGTTTTGATAACTAATTCATAGTGTGTAACAATCGATTTAAATTAAATCAATATTATTACACATTTTTACCAATGCTAAGGAATTTGTAGGGATATTACATTGACCATCTTTGACTCGAAAAATTTTTACTTGAATGAAGAAGTATTTTGGAGGGTTGACTTGGTGCTTCAAAGAGGTCTTGGTCTTTGGCTCTTGAAGGTTTCATTTTGATTTGATGCTATAAGAGGAGTATTGTTTAATTTTTCCCCAATTGTGGGTTTTTTCCCTTACTTGGAGCCTATATCTTGTGGTATTTGTGTCTTTGTGATCTTCATTTCTTGGTAATTTCTTGATGAAGAAGTAAAACTTAATAATAAAAAGCCAATAAACATCATAAGTAATTATCAAGTAAGGAAAATCAACGTTAATTTACAAAGACCTTGATTTCTCAACATCCAGCAATGCCAATATTTACAAACTAGAGAGGGGTGAATTTGAGGCTACAAAACTCAATACTTAGTACCAAATACAACATTGAACCATCAGAAAAAAAATTTGGTGTGTATTGATGTTTTTATTCATTCACTCATATATTGGGAACCTTGGACTACCATCAGAATACCTAATCTATAAAATGAGGTTTCGTTCCTTCAATTTCAGTCTTTGTGCAACATTTTTGAAGAGGAAAAAAATTGACACTCACCAAATTAAGTGCAAAAATATTGATTTCAAACCAATCTAGGCCAAACAAAGAGTTTATTTTTCCCCACAAAATAAAAAATAAATGTTAAAAGAGCTTGCAGACACGCAAACATAAACAAAATGATCATGCTAGAATGGGCCAATAACTATTGGATGTTTAAGCTTGATATTTTCCTTTCATTTTCAATGTTGTTACATCATAAGAATATTGAAAATGCTCAACCTTAATCACCAAGTAATTTAATATTCCCTCTTCAAGTTTCTTTATAGTCACAATGACTGCAAGTATTACATCAAATTGTGAGTTTCATTATGGACTATATTAGAAGCACCTAGAATTGGTTGTAGGATTATTGGAAATTGAGTCACATACCCTGAATTTTTCATACCAATCTTGCACCAAAATCTGTTGGAAATAATATTGAGAGGGGGGGTGAATCAGTATTAGTAAATCACTAACTTTTTCATTTCCATACTTAGATTCATATATGCTACTTCAGTTAAGGGAACTCGTGTGTACACACAACTATGTTTAAAGCAACTAGCATATATCCAGTAAACTTACGATTCAGTTAATCCATTATATGTTGATCTTTAATCAGTGCAACAGAACTTCATTAACCATATGAACAGTAAACAGGTGCAGTAAAATAGAACATATCATCACACATAAGAAGCACACATAAACACCATGATATAAGGTGGAAACCCAATGCGAGACAAAAACCACCTGCTGTTGTTTTCTTTAAGTTAAGAAAAACTTGTTTACAATCTTATACTGGTGCAAACTCACACCAGTACGCAAGCATCCACTTGCAGAAGGCTACAATCTTCTCTCATTCTCCAACTACTACTAGAAGGGAGCTACATCTCCCTAGCTCTTGTACTAGCCGATCTGTTTACTAGTATGTAGGCACTGGCCTACTGAAGGCTACAGCCTTCTTGATTCATCACAACACCATAATATGAAGGCCATGTTTCATCCAATTTTCATACTGGACCCATCAACAACATTGAAGCACAAAACCAATCACCACTGCAATATAACCATCAACTACACTTGCATCATTCATTTCTGAATCACCAAACACTGAATCACTTAAACCCTGTCAACAAAACACAGTCACTAGAACACAGAGCAGAACACAGAATTCTGCAACAACAACCAGATCCAACTGCAACTTCAAATATTATATCTCACAATGTATACACTACTATGATGAACCAAACCAGCGTGTATACGCACTTTTACCAAAGCCAACCCGCATACATATCTGCAAATATTTACTCATAACTTTGCAGCTATTCCAAACATCAGTCATACCCAGATCATAACATTTATACAATAAAACATGCGTCAATAATTCAAATCTAGTCTATCCAAGATCAAACCACATAATGATAATGCATTCCAAGCCTTATGATCCTGATCCATCATCCATCATCAACCGCATAGGTGCATCCTTGGTTCAGATCAAGCAAAGCATCACAAACCCATAACCAACATACTAGATCTCACACTTCATCAGATATTCAATCCTTACACTCTTGCACTTTGGTATAATGATCTTCTTCTCCTTATATGGGTTTAGGCCTCTTTCAATACTATGGTCCAAAACAACGTAGGACCAATACCTTGGACCCAATACCTGGGGTCAATACCTCGGACCAAATACCAAAATACCATGGACCAAATACCACAGACGAAATACCACGGACCAAAACTTAGTTTTCTGACTTGTACGCGCCTTTCCTTCTATGAAAGTGCGTGTGTACATTATATGCACCCTTGTATATAGTGAAACTATGTGTATACACTACTTGGTATATAGTGAACCTACGTATATACGCGACTTGGTATATAGTGAACCTGCATGTGTACACGACTTGGTATATAGTGAACCTGCGTATATACGTGACTTGGTATATAGTAAACCTGTGTATACCTTTCTTTCTTCATTCTGTGAGTTTGAACTGTGATCTGTCATCTAAGTGAGTTGCCATCAAGGACAACACTTGAGTCATACCTTTATCATAATGCCAACAATCTCCCCCTTTGGACTTGATGGCAACAACCACACCAAGTCACTCTCCCCCTTTGACATCAAGGGCAAAGGGTGGACGAAGATATTCTCTCCCTTGATATACATTCTGTTGTCCATACTCCCCCTGAGTACATGCTGAAATCTCTGATTGAGCTCTTTGTACATTTTAAGATGTACCAATCCATCCATGCTTCCTCTGAGCACATTTTGATTGAACTCCCCCTTTGTACATGCCAAGATGTACCAATCTGTACATGCTCCCCCTAAGCACATGTAGAGTCTGCAAAGATATTTTTTGAAAGAATAGCATGACTCTACAACTCAACTAAGTGAGTATGACCTTCCTATCACCAATGACTCATACATACATCGATCTCCCAACCAAGTGGGGATACACCATTTTGACTTATCCACCCAACCAAGTGGGGATATACCAAATGTTTATACATGACTGAAATAGACATTATTACATCATCCTTCCCATGCAAACTGGGGTTACAAATTACATCATATTGATATGACTCATGGGTCTTTAAAAGAAATACATGGCATTTTAACAAAGACCAACAACCTAAACAAGATCATGATAGTCATCAGCAACTATCATACACCATATGATCTGCACCATAAGCATCTCTCATCAACATTAGCAACCTGCAATACCATTATTTTGACCAACCAACAATAAGTGGCAAGATGTATCATTTAGCCACATAAGCATTATCACCAAATACTTCTAACCATAATGCCAACAATGCATTATTCGAAGCATATGCTCCCCCCTGAACCTGAGCCATTTGTTCACTGTCAAATCTGATCATGCATATATTAGCAAGAAGTATCAAGGCGTCATCATCATCAAGTTAGGATGAAAAATACTTCTAAACAACATCTTATGAGTACCAACACATTTCCACACATCATCAGTAGATTGTAACCATTTTCAAACATAGCAAATAATGGACTGAATCATATCAGACCCTCTTTCCTGAGTCTGTCCCACTGCTTTTCCTCAAACCAACATATACGCGATTGTTTAGCTTTGAACTCACATATACACGCGACTTGTCTTCATGAAACTTGAGTATGAGATTTAGAACATTGAGGTTCCACACTTTCAACTCCCTCTGAGTCTGTCATGTTTGTATACTCTCTATGCCACATCTTTCTAACTGTACTTCCTTTTTCTTCCATATCTTCGACTATGATGATGTTTTCTCCTTTTGGTATGGTGCTCGTACTTTGTTCCTGCATTCCTTCGCTATATGTCCAAGCTTCTTACATGCGTAACATCTTACATGTTTCATATTCCTTCTGTAGCAATCAACAACTTTGTGACCAAACATATTGCAAGAAAAACAATATCCCTTAAAGTACCTGGAACGCGATGATCTTTCTGTGTGATGGTCTTGAACCATTCTACTTCTACATCTTACTGAAACATGTCCAAAATTATGACATACATAACATTCAAAATTATTTATCAAAGGAAATAACCGTCTATCACTTCCATATTTAGGAGCAAAAGATTTTCTTTGAAGATTATCTTTCCTTGGTTGTTGATGGGTTTGACCTCTCATCTCCTTGTTGAGCATTTCACATTTTGCATTAGAGTTCCTTGTCTCACCTTGTGAGCTAGATTCACCTTCAACAGATTCATAAAAACCAAGACCAATTTTGATAGCAAGTGACCTTTGACTACTAAAAATATCATCCAAAATATTAGTATTGTCTTGAAATCATAATAGTTTATCTTTTTCTTCTAATTTACCTTTCAAGATATTTACCTCAACTTGATGTTGTTCTTCCTTTTCCAGATATTGCTTCTTCAAGATTTCTTCAGACTTTCTTCCTTCTTCCACTTGTTGCCTTAGTTTGAGAATCTCATTTTCTTATTCTTCATTCTGCTCCTGCAGCATTTGACATACTCTGAAGGCACACTCCAGTTGAGCTTTTAAGTTGATAACTTCTTCTTTGAGGGAACTCTCCCTTTTGTTAAATAGATCTTGTTGATCTACCAGTTTATCTGATGCTTCATTTGCTTGCTCATCTTCAATATGAGGTGATTCAGAATATGAATACTTGCTTCCACTCAACTGTAGGTTGTCATTGTTCCTTTGAGCTGTCTTCTTCTTCTGATGTGCTTTCTTTCCCATTGTTCTATGGATCTCCTTCAAGTGATCAAGCTTCTACCAAAGGACCTACTCTGATAACAATTGTGTTGGAAATAATACTGAGAGGGGGGGGGGGGGGGGGGTGAATCAGTATTAGCAAATCACTAAATTTTTCATTTCTGTACTTAGATTCATATACGCTACTTCAGTTAAGGGAACTCGCATGTACACGCAACTGTGTTTAATGCAACTAGCGTATATCCAGTAAACTTATGATTCAGTTAATCCGTTATATGTTGATCTTTAATCAATGCATCAGAAATTCATTAACCATATGAATAGTAAACAGGTGTAGTAAAATAGAATAGATCATCACACATTAGAAACACACATGAACACCATGATATAAGGTGGAAACCCAATGCGGGACAAAAACCACCTGCTGCTGTTTTCTTTAAGATAAGAAAAACCTATTTACAATCTTGTACTGGCGCAGACTCATACCAGTACACAGGCACCCACCTGTAGAAGGCTACAACCTTCTCTTGTTCTCCAGCTACTACTGGAAGGGAGCTACAACCCCCTAGCTCTTGTACTAGCCGATCCATTTACTAGTACGTAGGCACTGTCCTACTGAAGGCTACAACCTTCTTGATTCATCACAACACCATAATATGAAGGCCACGTTTCATCCAATTTTCATACTGGACCCATCAAAAACATTAAAGCAAAAAATCAATCACCACTGCAATATAACCATCAACTACAATTGCATCATTCATTTCTGAATCACCGAACACTAAATCACTAAAACCCTGTCAACAAAACACAGTCACTAGAACACAGAGCAGAACACAAAATTCTGCAACAACAACTAGATCTAATTGTAACTTCAAATATCATATCTCACAATGTATACTCTACTATGATGAACCAAGCTAGCGTGTATACATGCTTTTACTAAAGCCAACCCGCGTACAGATCTGCAAATATTTACTCATAAGTTTGCAGCTATTCCAAACATCAGTCATACCCAGATCATAACATTTATACAATAGAACATGCGTCGATAATTTAGATCTAGTCTATCCATGATCAAACCACATAATGATAATGTATTGCAAGCCTTGTGATCCTGATCCATCATCCATCATCAACCGAATAGGTGCATCCTTGGTTCAGATCAAGCAAAGCATCACAAACCCATAACCAGCATACTAGATCTCACACTTCATCAGATATTCAATCCTTGCATTCTTGCACTTTGGCCTAATGATCTTCTTCTCCTTATATAGGTTTAGGCCTCTCTCAATACCATGGTCCAAAACCACGTAGGACCAATACCTTGGACCCAATACCTGGAGTCAATACCTCAGACCAAATACCAAAATACCATGGACCAAAACTTAGTTTTCCGACATGTACGTGCCTTTCCTTCTACGAAAGTGCATGTGTACCTTATACACGCCCTTGTATATAGTGAACCTGCATGTATACACTACTTGGTATATAGTGAACCTGCGTATATATGCGACTTGGTATATAGTGAATGTGCGTGTGTACACGACTTGGTATATAGTGAACCTACGTATATACGCGACTTCGTATATAGTGAACCTGCGTATACCTTTTTTTCTTCATTCTGTGAGTCTGAACTGTGATCTATCATTTGAGTGAGTTGCCATCAAGGACAACACTTGAGTCATACCTATATCATAATGCCAACAAAATCGTGACCCTATCACAGGAATTGATCCACCTAGAAGGAAAGCAATGCTAGTATTCAAGCAAATATTTGCAGCAAATGAGAAGATTAATGTTGAGAGTAAGGAACAATTCCTTGACATGTGAGGGATTTCTAGACTAGAGTTTGGAAAATAGGAAGCTCACATAGATAGTTAAAATCCAAGTCTAGGTGAGAGTGTAGACATTAGATAGAGGGGATAGAATGCCCATGTTGAGGAAGAGTACAAAATATCATAGAATGATGAACACTTTCAACAATTGAAGGAAGTGAATAGAATAACTAAATTGGCATTGAATAAATCAACTCCACTCATAATAGAATATTTTTCAAAGTTTAAAACACTACAAACTTGAGAAAGGTAATGGGTATATGCATTGACAAACGTACAAAACGTAGGGATGATAAAGATGGTCTTGTGCTAATAGAATGGAAACACATTTGTAACAACCCTGGTTAAAATTCATGTAAAAAAAATATAAGACCACAGTCGTGGGACACATATTTCAAGTTGAATGGTGGGTAAAATGATCCTAGTGGGTGTTCATTTTAGTTATTATGGCTAAGGAAATTGACAAAGGAAATGAAAAATTCTTTGGAAGGGAAAAATGACATTTTTGGCACATTTATTTATGAAAATAATGGAAATTAGGAGAAAAGAAGGTGAAAGGTCACAGGTTGCATGTGAGGAGGAAAATGAAGGAAAATAATGAAAAATGAATAAAATAGAGGCCTCATTGATAAAAGCTTTTGAGGATCAATTTGCAAGCTTGGCCTGTGTAGAATTTTTTTCAGTTTAGTTTTGGAGCTCTCTCTCTATTCTCTCTCTCTCATAATCTTCGACACTTAGACTTTTCTTGGGGCACTCTTGGAGGAGTGTGGCATACTTGGTGTTTTGGAGAAAGAAGGCAAAGGAAGTGTGGGAAAGCGCAAGAGGACATTGGGATCAACACCTACAATGGGTTTTACTTACGAGTTGCATGTATGTTTTCCTCACTAGTTTTGGCATGCATGGCATATGCATGTGGTTTATTGGTCATGATCTGTCATTGGCATGGAGGATTTCCTGGATTGACAACGAATTTTCCTAGCGTTGCCATTTTCTAGATAGCCATGGTGTTGTGGGTTCATTTCTTGATTTGTTTGGTTGGTTCTCATGTTTCCTTTAGCTTGGGTTGAGTTACTAGTTGCTAAAAGCCCTGGTTGGACAAGCGCTCTCGAAGCCCTGTAACAGCTTGGGTTGAGTTACTAGTCCTAAAAGCCTTGGTTGAAAAAATGCTCTGGAAGCCCTTGGTGGGTTGAGTAACTAGTCCTAGAAGCCCTAGTTGGACAAACATTCTAGAACGCCGACGGCAGTTCTGGGTTGAGCTACCAGTACTAGAAGCCTTGGTTGGAACAAATGCTCTGGATCCATGGAAGACTTTGGTAGAGACCAATATGTTGATGGTTTTGTGATGTCTAACCATGAGGTGGAATCACTATTTGATGACTTGAGGTGGTTTGGCCTCTGGAAGCTTTGGATGGTTTTGATTGATGTGTTATATGATATCCCGCATTCATGCTTGGAAAATGGCATGGGGGTGATTGGCTCAAGAGAGGCTTGGCTTATCCAATCTAGGGTCGGGTTGAACGTAGTAGTCCCATACCAAGTTGCCTTTTACATCATTAATATGAGGTTATTTCTCATTGTTATTTCTTGAGTATTATACTGGTCTATATGTGGATTATATGGATATTGTTCCCTTGGTATATTTTTTGTATTTATGTTGGCTATGCACATGTATTATGGCAGTGGCTATGTATAGCTCTCATCATGTTTTTACTTGTAAATGAATGAACAATGTATCTATGGCCTAATAGATGATAATGCAGCTAATGTGATAAGTAAAAATTCCTCATAGCGAATCTCAGATAAGTATGAGACATCTATGCTTAGATCTGTTGTTTAGACCTGTAGATTACATATTTGTGACATGTTTGACGAAATGCCTGTCATGGCTAGTAGGGGTCTAGTCAAGTCCTTGTTCAAGAAATTGCATTTGTATCATTACTATGTTGTTATCTTTTAGTTTTGAAAGTGTCGTTTACTTTTGGGCAGTGACCTGGGATATGGGCCTAGAAAGGTGGCTTAAATATCATAGACACAAGCACACCACTAGGCTGAAAATTCCCTGGATGCATGCATACCCATATTATGCGAGTGTCTAGAGCCTCCTCGATGCATGCTTTCCCATATCAAGGGATGATCCTGGGGTTTAATGGCAAAAAAACTCAATTGGTCTCAGGGGTTGGTTACCTAAGTGGTCGGGATGGCTCTTGGGAGTTCTATTACTAATGTGGAAGTTATTTATGGTGTGTTTTTGTCAGTTCCACTTCCTTAAATGACACATAGGGAGTCGAATCATAGCATGTTTACCTCGGTTAGCCATTACTTGGGTAGATGTGGGAGGAGGGTTTTACAGAGTGGTATTAGAACATGGTTCACCCCTTAGATTGGATGGGTGGTGTTTTGGTCATGCATTCATGTCGGTTACATATGTGTTCCTTATGCTTGTAGTCCACGTGCTTGTTGAATTTGCATGGTGTTGATCATAGTGGTAGTGATGTCGCCATGTGAAGGTTGATGATGCAATGGTTGGGATGCTCTAGTCATGAATGCATGTCAGCTGTATATGCATTTGTCATGCATGTTAGTGTCCATAAGTTATCATGCGTGCATTGTCATGGCTATAGTTATGCATGTATAGTAGGTAAAACATGCATTGTGATGTCATTGTATGCAACTAGGTTATCATGATGTTATTGGTATGTTATGATGTTAATGTGTTGACTGAGACAAAGTAGGAGAGAAAGATCATTAGAGTGAAGTTGCAACAATGGAATTTGGGGTAAGAGAAGATTGTCATATATGTTTGTATGGTGGGCATGCAGCTATGTAGGTTAAGGATTTTTATATGTATTATGGTTATGTGTATGCATTTCATTCTATTGATGTTATGGCTACATAGATGATAGATGCTATTTGATTAGTGTAGTCATATGCACATGTGTCAGGTAGTCATGAATGATAGTAACCTATAGTTGTATGCATTTTTGTTGTTGTTTTATGTTAGTTAACTTGATGATTATGTTATATGTTGTTAATGAGCATGTTATATGTTAAGATATTGTTGTTATATGTTAGTTAACTTGATGATGAGGGTTATAGAATTAATATCTTGATGTTATATGTATCATGCTAAATTGGATTGGCCTATGCAGATGGTTAGGGCTATGACATTCAGGTATGAGTCGACTTATTTGTGACATTGTGTTGTACTAATCTAGACTGACTTTTCATATGTGATTATTATGTATGAATGATAATTTTTTATGAGATTATGATGTGAACATGTTAGCTAGTAACTCTATCGATATTATGACCTTATTTATGTTTGAGTTGATATGTTGTGAAGTTATATCATACTAATCTAGATTGATTGTGCAAACAAGATAGCCTCCCTTGAGATACATTAAGGTATGAATTTTCTTACGTCATATATTTGGTGTTTGAATGTTTGACTATGAATTTTATTTGGTGTTTGAGTGTTTGGTGTCTATTATGTCGTTTAGCTATTGTTTGAATGTTTTATTACTTGAGTGGCATGAGTGTGTCAATAATATTCCTTACGGAAATGACCTTGTTTTAAGACGGTTTTACTAATACATGTGTTGAGACAATTGATATGTACTTGAGTGTAAGTAGGTGATAGTTGTATCATTATGTGTTATGACTAACGAATATGAGTTGATTGTTGATTATGACATGGTTGTTAGACTTGATAAAGGTTGATTTAAAATTAATATACATGATGTCTTCATCTTTGGAATGTGAGACTGACATGTGTGAGGAGTTGCAACACAACATGCTTGGTATTAGCTTGACAAGGTAATAGTTGATGTGCTTATATACCTAACAGTTAGGTGATGTGACAATGCATAGTAAGACCTGATTGTAGCAAGGTAAAAAGGTAAAGAAGGGAATTGGGTGAGGATTCCTTTGGCTATGTTTGGAAACTACAAATCCAAACGAATGAATGCTTTGAATACAAGAAGTATTCTTAACCTAGATTTTGTCTGATATTATGTGGATATATGTTATATTCCTAAACATGTATTTGACAAATTTATTAGCTAGTTTCTAGTTATAGCTGGATTCATCAGGGAATTGGAGTCCCTTGAGAGATGGCATGGATGTGTTCGGTTACAAGGAAACGTGCTTGGCACAATAATGTAAGGTAACTGGTGTATTATTATGTTTATTTATGCACTATCAGTTATGTGTTTATGGAAATACGATGCAGAGGACTACATGGCAAAGAGACTACCATGAAATTTTGAAGAAGGCCCAGGTTTTGATTTTATTTGGAAGCACTGAGAACCATGGGGATTAAGTCATGGTGTCTATTTAGAGCCTTGTCATTTTGATTCTATGATTTGTTTGTGCTTGATTTGCAACTTTTTTTATGTCTAGTGTATGTCCATACCACTTTGTTCGTGGTGTCGTATTGTTATTGGTTTTCATGGTTTTATTCTTGTTTGTGTTTTTCTTGCCTTTTATGTCTTGAGGGTATTGGGAATTGGTTTGGAAAGAGGAAAGTTAATGCAACTCAGGGAGAGTGGAACGAAACCGAGAAGGTAATGTAAGACCTGAATGAAGTTCAGTGCATGAATGAGGTCAACTGAAGACAAGAGTATGGCATCTAGTTGGATTGGTTGGGTCCATTGGTGTAAATGGATGATGGTAGGATAATCATGAGAAAAGTAATTAGGAAAGGTAAAGTAAATGGGCTTAAGGTAATTGATTCCTTGTCTATCTTGGGAACTGTTGTTCTCAATATTATGCATGTTGTTCATGGTGTGCATAGTTAAAGGGAGCTCTCTTAAACTTGACCTTATGCTATATGGTAATTATGTTATGATCATGATTATGTTTATGTTCATATATGTATACATGTATGTATGTATGTATGTCATTTCTGATAGGGTTTTCATGGATCATGGTTGTTTAATGTTCATGTTTATATGTATATGTGTGTGTATGTATGTCATTTCTTGACAGGATTATGATTTTTTTATGCTAGTGTTTATGTATATGTATGTATATATCCATGCATCTATGTCACTATCCAGCAGGGTTTTCAGGGATCATTCTTTTGGAGGAATGATTTCTTATGTAGATGAGTGGCATGACGAGGTTCCTAGTCTTATGGGGAATCAAGTGGGAATAATAGTCATGAAAAATATGTGAGGTCGGTATCATGTGGATATGAATTGATATTGTATGCTTATATTATGCCTATGTTTATGTTATGACAGGTAACTATGATGGATACATCATTTGAATGAAAACATCATGATCTACGGCATGCTAGGATAAGCATGGACGGTGGAGAGACACTGGAAGCAAGGTTGCCTAGTAGAGAAAGTGTGGTTTTGGATGTGCGGTAATATTGTTGTGTATATGTTGTGCATGTTGTATATTCAGTGATTGTACCTATGGTGATGTGTATATGTAATATTTGTAGTATTGTGTACATATGATGTTGTGTGCTTGTTGTATGTATGGTGTTGTGTGTACATTGCATACACAGTGCTGGATATAGATGGTGCTATTTACATGTCGGATATGCGATGTTGTGTACATACTGTACTATGTGCATGATAGATATGCAGTGTTGTGTGCATATGGTGTTGTGCACATGTTGGATATGCAGTTTTGTGTACATAGGGTGTTATGTACATGTTTTATATGTAGTGCTATGTACATATGGTGTTGTGTGCATGTTGTACATGTGGTGTTATGTACATATGGGGTTGTGTGCATGATTATACAATTGTTGTTGTAAGCATGTGGTGTCGTGTACATGTTTTACATATGGTCTTGTGTGTAGGTGGTGATGTCTACATGCCATGCATATGGTGTTGCGTACATGTGGTGTTATGTACATGTGCATGTGGTGTTGTGTACGTATGGCATTGTGTACACATTATATAGGTGATACGATGTACATGTGACATTGCGTACACCTTATGCAGGTGGTTCTGTGTACATATGATGTTGTGCACATGTTGTGCAAGTGGTGCTTTGTACAAGTGGTACTGTGTACATGTTGTACATGTGGTATTATGTGCATGTCATACATGTTGTTTTGCAAGCAAGCGGTACTATGTATGTGTATTGTGTAGTCGTGTTATCGTGGCATATTTATTCATTGTGTTGTACTCTATGTACATATTTCTGCTATGATGTACACCAAGTGTAGGAGTATGTATTGTGTTGTGGTGTACACTAGATGTAGGAGTGTGTATTGTGTGTCGGGTATATATGTATGTCTTGTGTTGTATGTCAGGTGTAAGTGTATGCATTTTGTGGTTTCATATGTTGTGTGTGGATGTATGTATTGTGATGTACATTGTGTATGTGTACGTGGTTCAAGAGAAGCAAGGACACTGCGTGCTTGTCAGGTGTGGCAACCGATCTGGTGTCTGTACGGAAAGGATAAAGGTAGAAGATAAGAATAAATTAAAGGATAAGTATAAATATTTTATTTCAGTTTTATTATCCATGTGATTTATGATTATGGTTTATCATGGTTACATGTGATTCAAGATTTTAATTTATGACGGTTGAGTTTGAGCTAACCGAATGTGATATGTTTATTCATGATAATTTGGTCAAATATGTTAGTTTGACTTGTTGTGATAGGAAGTAAACATACGTGCAAGTGTACCTTATTGATGAGCTACCAATGAGGTATGATGTGAATTTATTTCAATTTATTGTAAACCTAATGGAAGTTATGTGCTTGGTACACGAAGTAGGGAAATTCCTGGTTGGGTGGTTGAAATTAACTACAAGAATTAGTAGAAACAAAAAAGGAATTGGAAAAGGAAGTGGTATGTTAGTAAAGCACTTCAGGAACAAGGTCGTTGTAGGACACGGTGTCCATTGATTTCCATGAGCATGCTATGATCGGTACGATGGTTTTAAGGAAATTATATGCCTTGGTTTTTTCATCTTTTGATGTGAGGAGGCCTTGCTAAGGGATGGATTTCCTGGAATGGGGGTGCTAGAAAAACTTGGAAGGTGTGTCACTGCACGGAAGGGGTTGACCAAATTTCCCGAGGGGCTATGTAGCAGAGAAGGGAAGGTTGGGGATAATTTTTTTTGGTCATTAGCATTGCCAAATGGAATCAAATGCACATTGTGAGTGTGTCCTAGAACAATGAGTCGATAACTATTCACTGAGAGGACAAGTGGCACAGGATTATAGCGCTGGACATTGGATGCAGATTTGACCTTGTAGTGGATTCTGGACTTCCTAGGAAGGAGGTGAATCTTGGTATTACTTTGAGGGTGGAGGTGTGAGCCTTTGGATTCCCTTGTTGCGGATGTAGGCATCATATCCTTTTATTTGTTGGTTGAGAAAATGTGCATATGTCTATATGTGTGTATTATTGTTAATACTGTACCAAGATTGATTTATAAATATCCAAATACAATATGGTTAATTGTTGGTGGAAGAAAATGTGTATGTGTACATGTGCTTAGTATTGTAAATACCATGTTTTTTGTGTTATAGAGCTCCAGTAAATGGTATATTTATCATGCTTTAGGAGATGGTCATTATAAATATGCAACAAGCTATGTTCTAAATATACATGCGTAGTATGTTTTATTTTTAGCAGTTTTCTGGTTTGTAGGTGTCATTGAACACCAAGGATGGTGTTCCCCTAAGGGGGAGGGTTCTATAATAACGCTGGTTAAAATTCATGTAAAAAAATATAAGACCGCGGTCATGGGACATGTATTCCAAGATGAATGGTGGGTAAAAACATCATAGTGCATGTTCATTTCAATTATTATGGCTAAGTAAATTGGAAAAGGAAATGGAAAAGGCTTTGGAAAGACAAAATGGCATTTTTGGAACATTTATTTATGAAAACAATGGAAATTAAGAGAAAAGGAAGGTGAAAGGTCACAGGTTGCATGTGAGGAGGAAAATGAAGAAAATAGATGGCTCATTGATTAAAATTCTTCCGAGGATCAATTGGAAAGCTTAGTCATTATAGAATTTGTCAATTCAGTTTTGGAGCTCTCTCTCTATTCTCACTCTCTCATACTCTTGGACACTTAGAGATTTCTTGGAGAACTCTTGGAGGACTGTGGCATACTTATAGTTTTGGAGAAAGAAGGAAAATGAAGAGCATGAAAGCACAAGAGGACATCGGGATCAACACCTACAACAAGTTTTCCTTGTAGGTACCAAGTTCAATGTATGTTTTCCTCACTAGTTTTGTCATGCATGGCATATGCATGTGGTTTATTGGTCTTGATCTGTCATTGGAATGGAGGATTACCTGGATTGACAATGGATTTTTCCATCCTTGCCATTTTCTGGATAGTAATGGTGTTGCGGGTTCATTTCATCGTTTTTTGTAGGTTCTCATGTTTCCTTTAGCTTGGGTTGAGTTACTAGTTCCTGGAAGCTCTGGTTGGAAAAACACTTTGGAATCCCTCTAACAGCTTGGGTTGAATTACTAGTCCTGGAAGCATTGGTTGGAAAAATTATCTAGAAGCCCTTGGTGGGTTAAGTTACTAGTCTTGGAAGCCTTGGTTGGAACAAATGCTATGGAGCCTTGGAAGGCTTAGGTAGAGACCAATTTGATGATGGTTTTGTGATGTCAGACCATGAGGTGGAATCATTGTTTGATGGGTTGAGGTGGTTTGTCCTTTGGAAGTCTGGATAGTTTTGATTGATGTGTTTTATGAGATCCTACATTCATGCTTGGAATATGGCATGGGGGTGATTGGATGAAGAGAGACTTGGCTCAACCAATCTATGGTTGGGTGGAAGGTGGTAGTCCCATACCGGGTTGGCTTTTGAATTATTAATATGAGGTTATTTATCCTTGTTATTTCATAAGTATTATATTGGTCTATATGTGGAGTATACGGTTGTTTTTTCCTTGGTATTTTTGTTGTTATTATGTTGGTTATGCACATGTATTATGATAGTGGCTATGTATGGCTCTCATCATGTTATTACTTGTAAATGAATGAACAATGTATCTCTGACCTAATAGATGATCATGCACCTAATGTGATAAGAAATCAATGCCTCATAGCGAATCTCAGATAATTATGAGACCCCTATGCTTAGATCTATTGTTTAGATTTGCAGATTACATATTTGTTACATGTTTGACGAAATGCTAGTCATGGATAGTAGGGGTCTAGTTAAGTCCTTATTCAAGGAATCACATTTGTATCATTGTTCTATTGCAATGTTTCAGTTTTGAAAGTGTCATTTAGTTTTGGGAAGTGAGCTAGGCTCTGGGCCTGAAAAAGTGGCTCAAATCCCAAAGACACAAGCACAACACTGGGCAGAAAATTCCCTGGACACATGTATACCCATGTTGTGGGAGTGTCTAGAGCCTCCTGGACGCATTCTTTCTCATATCAAGGGAGTGTTATGGGGTTTAATGGTCAAAAAACTTAGTTGGTCTCAGGGGCTAGTTACCTAAGTGGTTGGGATGGCGTCTGGGAGTTTTGTTGATGATGGAGAAGGGTTGTATGGTGTGTTTTTGTCCGTTCCACTTCCTTAACTGACACATAGGGAGTTGAATCATACCATAGTAACTTCCTATGTGTCAGTTAAGGAAGTGGAACCGACAGAAATAAAGACAGATTTGGGCATGGTAATACACATTGGACTAAGTGTTTCGTTGACCATAAAAAATTAAATGTATTTTCACAAAGGAATAACTAGAGCGGTTACATAGTAATGGAATACTTGAGAGATGGCAAGACTAGTTGTAGATTTAACAGTGTTGACACATGTAGAGTGTGCCCAGTTTGATTAGACCACAAAACCTATTGTGGAGGAAGGCTACACACTGGCTCAAACTTAAGTAGGGAATGATTACGCTTGCTCTAATACCATGTCAAACTCACATAAATTGATTAAAAAAATTAGAAAAACGTGGAATGCTTATTATTCATAGGAATGTACATAAAAACACATTTTCTTAACCCTTGGTTTCATATTCCAAGAGGTCCCTTGGACTTTTATTAGTTGCTGGAATTCCTTCACACCAACCCTTATGGATTAGGTGTCCAACAACAACTATTAGTTTAGCATTGACCATTGCAATTTATAATGTTTATGTTTGAAAAATAAATATTTATTTTTTAATAATATTTAAAGACTATATTTCAAAAAAATAATTGGACCATAACTTAGGTCTTACTATCAATAATATTTATAATCCTTAAAAATAACTCATACCCTGGTAAATATTATATTCACCATCAATAATATCATATTACTATTAGTTGAGCATTGACCATTGCAATTTATGATGTTTAACTTTGAAAAATAAATATTTTATTCTTTAATATTATTTAAAATATATTTTTCAAACATTTAATTGGACCATAACTTGCACAATATAATGATATGCCTATCATTCCCTTATATATATCATGCCATAATTTATGGATATGGTTACAATATTCTTGCATGATTATAGATATTGTCATAGTGATTATATATTCTTAATAGTTGTAGGAAAACCATCCAAAAATAATATACTTGAAAATACCTCATACTCAAGTAAATATCATATTTACCATCAATTACTTTTCCTTATAATTTAATTATCTCTATGCATAAAGAATGTATGAGAATAATATGTAAATAAATATACCTACTAGGAGTTATTTCCCAACATTATTTATGATTTACTTAGTAGTTACGTAGGAGAAAAATGATAAATGTGTAGACTTATTAATAGTTACTACACAGCAAAATTTAAGTCCTTGTCCTTAAGCAAGGAATTAATTTATCCACTTCACATCTAAATTTATTACTTCCTACCAAAAGAAGACTATAGGATTCTATTTGCCTATTGACCACTATTAATTTGGCATTAACCAATCTAGGGTATAAATTTTTATGCTAATTTTCCTTATCAAGGAAGGACTCTAACAATTAATCTAATTGTTTACCACTATTAGTTTAGGAGACCAATGCAACTTATAATGTTTAAATTTGAAAAATAAATATTTATTATTTATTTTTAAATATATATATATAGTATATATATATATATATATTTGATTGGACCATGATTTGAATGTTATTATTGCAACCTTTACACAAGATATTCCATGTGGATAATTGTGTCACATATTTTATGCCATAATCTATGAATATGGTTGCAATAGCCTACTTAGTTAAATAACATACTTATCATTAGTTATTTCTCACCATAATTTAAGAAAGTCTTTGCATAAAAATAGATAGGAATAAAATGTAAATAAATCTAATTACCGCGATTTACTTCTCACTATTATTTATGTTTTCATCTACCCTTAAATGTGTAGATTTACTAGTGGTTACTATGTGTGAAATTCCTTATGCCCAAGCAAGCAATTAATTTATCCACTTAACATCTCAATTTATTAGTTCTTCCCAAAATAAGACTATAGGATTTGATTTTCCTACTAACCACTATTGATTTAGCATTGACCAATGCAGGTTATAATTTTTTATGTCTTTTTTTTACATGGCATACTTACTAACTTGAGTGGCAGAAACTAAGTTGTCTTGCAAAACTTGTTATCAAAAATTTTAATTTATTTTGTATATTATTTGGGTTAAGTTATGTTTTTGAGGCTTTGAAATAAAATTTAAACATATATAATTAGTTAAATAATTGTTTTCCTTGATTATAAGTACATAGATTGAATATTTAAAACTTAAAGATATTTAGCTAAAATAAACACTTTTCTTTATTAGCTATTACAACAAATTAGTGGTTATTTCACTAGATATGATTTTCCTTATATAATAATGATGAGTCTATTTATATTTGTATATGAATGATATTTTAAATTTTAAATTTTAATATTATTATTAGATAAAAATAAAAAAAGTTTGTTATATATATATGACGGTATAGGCAAATTTTCATAGTAATGTTAAACATAAGCAACCATCAATAGAGGTTGGAAAGTTGTGGGGAATAGTTCTAAAGATGTTGAATGGCTATGGAATATGTAGTTTATAACAAAGATTGAGAAGAAAACATAGGTTATAAGATATAAATATGTTTTATTTTGAATTTTTCAAAAGTTCAAGTTTTACACTTAGGATGAGTAAAGTTGTAATAAAATATTTACTGTAAAAGTAACATGAAGGGAAAAAAGGCTTCTCATAGCAATTTCAACTACTTAATATTATTAAAAAAATGGAAGAACGGTAAATTTCAATTACTCAATATTATAAAAAAATATTGTTGAATTAGAAATATTCCTTATATGTAAAAGAACATAAGTTATAATATCAACGCTATTGACAATATTGTGTTTAAATTAAAGAAACCAGAAATTATGATATTATAATGACTTCCAAGATAATATTGTGTTTAACTAAAAGAAAAAGAAATTATGATATTATATTGATTTCAAGATGAAGAAAAAATAGTTTTTTTGAGGTGATTAATTCGAAAGGATTATTATTATTATTATTATTTATTAATTATTATTATTATTATTATTATATTATTATTATTATTATTATTCAAATGAATTTGGAAAATTTGTCTGACATGAGGTTATTATTTATTTTTTGGGTCGATTTTTTGATGGTACAATGGGTGGTTGTTTTATTGGGATCTTATTCTCTCAACTTAGTTTTAAATCTCATTAGGGGTTGTGTTAAATCTCATGAGGGGACATCACTACCTCTCATAGTAGGGCTGGAAGAATAGACATTCCATTAAAGTCTGTGGCTCCAATTTGAGATGGTTTGTGGACATCTCTGTCCTAGGCCAAATTATCAGTTTCTAGGTTGTTGTATATCTCTAGAGACATTGTTCGTTCTCCATTAACCATTTTACGTTTAAAATAAAAACTACAAATTTTTCTAAAACACTATAGTAAAATTGTGACTTATAAAAGTTTTGGGAAAAGGTTCACAAGATTCAATGGCTGAGCAAAAAGAACCCAATTGTTTCCAATAATAAGCCTATGTACGGGGAGCCTTAATACTTTTTTAAAAATTGCAATATTTTTTTTTAAACACTCAAAAATCTTATTATAACTTTGTTGCTATCCAGAAATGTAGGTTGACTCATCATTATTATTCAAGGAAAACCACTATTGAGTCTTGGATCATTAACATATTTCCATTACCATATTTTCTTATGTCCAAAAAATCTAACTCTTACCCAAAAAAACTATTTTAAAATACTACTTACATTCAAATTTTATTTTATTTTTACTTTGAAATAAAATTATTATAATTTTATGTAAGTAAAAAAATAAACCAACTCTATAATCGAAATACAAATCTAAAGTAAATTATATTCCATGTACAATAATAATGAGTCATTCCTGGTCGTATTTGTGAGTGGCACATATGCTTGAGAATGGTGGTGACCTCGCTGATTATAACGTTGATCTTTGTGGCTACATTTTTTAAAGGACCACCTTTTAGTGGGAGAAAGTTGTAATTGCTTTTTAAGTGAAGACAAACCTTTTTTTTCTCCCATAAACCAAACTTTACTTTATGCACAAGTATGACCAACCGTACTGCATGAACTACATACAAACAAACACCCCATACTTTTAATAACATATATTCCTCTCATAGAGTTTGATTGTACATCTATAACCAATAATTTAATAACATTTATTCCTGTCATAGAGTTTGATAGTACATCTATGACCAATAATTCATGAATAATTGGAATTGACAATACATAGAGCCACACTCATAAAAATTAGAATATTGAATTTATTTTACTTTATTCAGAGTTCTTGAATACTTCCCTCTGTTTAAAGGTATCATTGAGTAGACTTGCCATAATCATGAATCTTATAATATTTCATTTCCATTATTTTTTAATTCAAACCTTTTTGAATACTTCCCTCCTCTAAATAGTTAAAGCCAATTATTAAGTTGACTGATTACTTAATTACTCTTCAATACTAAAATTTCATTGGTATTTGATTAGAAGGACCATTAAATATATAAAACTAAAAATATAGCCTTATAACATATCCTTTGGATTGATTAGTTATTAAAATTAGTCAAATATTTTAAAGTGAAGGGGTATTTAGTTATTAAAATCAGATAAATGGAAACACCAATTATTTTTTTTAAATGAATAGGCGTTTAAGTATGACCAGAGATTATAATTAAAAAATACTAATAAATCTAAAAATATTTTAAACGATCGTTGTTTATGCGTCACAAAACATAACAATTAGAAAATATTAATAAAATTTAAAACATTAAAAATAAAATAATTGAGTGTGTATTTAGCCATTATAAAAGATCATAACTAATTATACTAATAATTTTAACAATATTTTTAAATGAACGGTGTTAAAAAATATCAATAAATTTTAAACATTAAAAATTATTTGAATCTGTATTAGCCACTATGAAAGACATAACTAATTATCTAATAAATCAACAATATTTTTAAATGGAACCGTGTTTATGCGTCACAAAGATCATAATTAAAAAATATTTAATAAATTTTAAACATTAAAAAATATTTTTAATTGAATGTGTATTTAGCCACTATGAAAGCATAATTAAAAATTATCGTAAATTTTAAATAAATTGTGTTTATAATATTTTATAATCAATATTATATTTAGAAAATAAAATAAATATTTTTGTTTAAGGTTTAGTTTTATATTATTGATGCAAAATAGTACAGAGAGTTTGTTTTTATGTTACAAGTTGTCATATTGGGAAACTAGTTAAATAATACAAATTAAGTTGCTTCAAATTACAAATGTTTTTGTTTTTGTTGGTTTGGTTTTTTTTGTTTTGTTTTTTTTTTTTTTTGTTATCCATCAAAATAAAGGATTTACCAGTGCAAAGGTTACTATGCTAAAGATGACAAAAATGTTGGATATGCTCTGCAGAACAAAAATGGACATTATCCGTTATTAAACATGTAATACATGAAACCATAATATGACCTAGGATTGACCATGAGCGAGCTTCCAATGGGATCACGGACTTCGGACCTGCGAGAAATAGCCATTGATCAACAAAGGGACATGTTTTGCAATCCTGGGAGAAGCCTTGACTCACCAACCAACTAAGGGCTACTAAGAGACCACCATGCCAAGTAATACCATGAACTGTAGACCATAGCCATAGAGAAGGTGTTCAGTGCGACTAGCTACCATTCCAAGAAATTCCACGAACTGCAGGCCATAGCCACAGAGAAGAGAGGCCTTGGACTCCTAGGAGGTAAGGCCACACGAAACATGAAGTCTGCATATAATTTGGTTTAGATCCACCCTTTGCAATTGGTTGCCAACCTAACCCCATGTAGATGTCAATTGAATTGTATCTGAGCCACCTGCCCAAGAATGTGATCCATAGTGGCTTGTGAGCCATGGATTGCATGTAGCAGAGGCTAATTCTTGTTATCAGTGATTTATTGTCGTTGTGTGGGTGGCCATCCTTGTAGGATGGAGAGTAACCTAAGGAAGTGGCCAATTCAACAACCATGAGACCACATAACACTATCAAATTTCCCAAGCTCAAACCTATCAACAAGAATGAAGTATGGAGTTATGACATGCCTATGGTGGAGCCAAAATTGTTACATCCTTTGAATTGTGATGAAATAGAGAATTCGTTGAGAAGGTCACACCAAAATGGTGAAGTTGTGGAGCCAATGGTGTTGAAGAAAGGTGTAACTAGGTTCGGTTTTCATAATGACTAATAATTATGATTTCATTTAAAGAAGAAACAATTGTATTTATTGTATTCGTTGCATCGAGGGTTTCATGAGCAAGAAGTGTTTTTCATAGGTTAGAGAATTCTTCTTGATGTCTTTAGGTTTTGTTGTCTTGTTATGAATATAATTAAGAAATCATGAAGTCATGTTACACATGCCAAAGTTACACTCCAAGACATTGTCATTATCTCTCTTGCAGTCGGCTAAAAGAAGGAAAGTATTATCCTTAAGGTAATGTGGGCTTATCTTGAGGATCTCATGTTGGCCTAAATGAAAAGCATAAGTCACTATATATATAGAGTGACATCACCTCATAATCATCAAGCAATTCAGACATCTTTGATCTAAAAACAATACAAATCTCAGAGTGAAGAAGATAAGGGTATTATAATGAAGAAGGAAGGTGACTACAAGTGCGTAATTGTCTTAAGGGTTCTCAGGCTAAGTCTGTCATCTAAGCGAAGGATCAAGTTCTGTTCTAAGATAGTGGCAACTACAGTTAAGGGCTATATCAAGCGTTGAATGGTGATAGAAGAAGACCAAATATAGAGAGGCTATCTTGAACCGAAAGAAGAGATCGGTGAAGGTCGAGGACTGTGACTAGGGTTGTGAAGGAAAAAATGAGACCAAGACTCTCCTAGTGATAGCGTGATAACAGTATGAAGAAGAACTAAATTGATACAGTGCAAAGGAGTAAGACAGTGAAGGTTGAAGAGTGTAAGATATAGTGACAACTGTCTTGAAGAAGAATTGAGTCAAATATTTTATCAAGGGTCTTGGTATTCGTAAATAAAAGAATCTATAAGAAGAGATTGAAGGGTTTTCCTCTCAAGGGGAGAGGTTTTTCCTTGGCTTGGAGCCTACATCTTGTGTACTTTTATTTTGTTGATCTCCTTGTTTTGGTAGCTAGCAGGGAAAATTTTAAGAAGCCCCCCTAAATTTATATGTATAATAAATGGGCAAATCTCCATGGTATATAGGAAAAATGGAAGGCAATTTTATCAATAATATAATATGTATATATAAATTTTTGGCGAATCTCTCACCAGGCATGGTGAATATTTTACTCAATTATAAAATCTTGTAAGATCTTGGCGAGTCTTTCAATAAATAATAAAACTTTGTAAAGTCCTAGTGAATCTTAGCATTGTGAACTCTTAGAGAATTTTTTGAAAAGTTATAAAACCATATATGACAAGAGCCACATGGTGGCAATATCACTGTTTTTTTTTCACATTTCCACAAGATGGAACTTGTTTATAAAATTATAAAAAAGCCAACTAAGTCCCTTATAATATGCAGGTAAGCTTATAACAGAGTCGCTTGTCTTCATTCAAGTGTCATAGTTGTTATACTTAACACTGAGAATCACAACTCTCTCAGAACTCAACTTTATAGTGTAATTAAAACCTTTGGAAATTGAATCTGACAACTCTATACAAAGGATTAGTGAAATAGAAGCTTTTGTGAATAAGCCCACTAACTATCACTGCTAAACAATCAATCTAGACTATGAAGTCTTCCATCTTGATCACAATCGTGCTCACGATCAAGGGAGTGCGACCACTTGGCCTAACATAATGGCCATCATAGCTTCCAATAGTCAACAACCACTTTGCAAGGACATCCTAGCTCATGTCTCATGAATTTTATTCATAAATTGTAACTGATATAAATCTTATAAAGATAATATTAGAATCCTCTCCAGATTCACTGTTAATACAAGGGTAAAGGAATTTTTCTAGCTCAAGGCACTAGCCAATACCAACTTTGGTATTTGTGACCCCTTTGTGGGGATGCACCTACCTTGCCCCGTTGGATTTTTGCCTTGTAACATAGTTCAAGGATCACAAGACTTTCCAATCTTCCTACTCCATTAGACACACTCTATATGCTATACATAGTGAATGGAAAAGAAGCATTATAGAACACAATTTCACAGAAGGAAGAAAATTTTTATCCGGTTCAATATCAAAATCTTAACCACTGATTAATAAAGAATAACAAGTAGTGTAATGAACTGTTCTGAGTTATTTATTTACAAGTTGTAAAGAATGTAGTGGAATGGAAAATATTACTCAGGCAACCCTTCAATATTTTCTACTAATCTATCTATGCATGTACATATGAAATTAAGAGCATTGTTGAATACAAAGTTTCCTTTTCTCTTGCCTCCATTTTGACAAATCAGTGTGAAATCAATGTCACTTTGAATCTCCTTTCCTGTGTGGATGTTTTGAAAAATCAATGTGAGATCAAAGTCACTTTGAATTTCCTTTCCTACGAGGGATCACATCCACAGTTGATTAGTAAAAGATAATCTACTATATATTATGTTCAAGAAACTGAATACAATCTATAGTGGAAACGAAACCTCAATTCTTATTCTGAATTTGAATATCTCAGGACAACATAAGATATAAAAATGCATATGGCCTTAGTAGCTAGAAAACAATCACTCCATCATTATAAGACCACCTAGATTTTGGCACTTAATCTAAATAATTGCACTAGTTGCAGTGCTTATTTGCATTAACACCATGGAAAAGCAACAACAATGTTTCAAAGCACACTTACTGGAAAAGTTGTAATGTTTCGAGAATATTTAATGATAGCATCTGAACCTCGTAGCTATGGTGGGGAAACTAGGGAACTAAAATCTTGGAAGATATCTCAGACCAAATCTGAGAAAAAAATAAAAAAGGGAAAAAATTAAAATCTATAAATCAAGCAATGAATTGTTTACAAATCAAATACAATTCCTTTAACTAACAGTTAAATTGTGGTGATATATTTAAATATTTAGTAAGATGGGAACT